>JAGFPH010000163.1:829889-881318 GCA_018207615.1 Philaenus spumarius | reverse complement strand
TCGCATTAAAATGCCGAAGTTTTGAAATCTTGCGAAAATTCTAAAAATTTTACTCCACTTTTTATGACATTTCTCGACGTTTTCGACTTCGGCTAGCATCAAAATGCCGACGTATTGAAATTTTGCGAAAATTCTAAAAGTTTTACTTCTACTTTATATGACTTTTCTCGACGTTTTCGCGGTCTCTGAACACAATAAAGCAATAAAAAAATATTGTGTCCGAGTGTCTGTCTGTCTGTGGACACGAAATAAGTTCACAGAAGTCGTAGAAAACTTCTGGTGGTACCAAAATCTTCGTAATTTTATTGCGGAGAGTTGAAAAGCTTTTTATCATACTAGCGTGACAGCAACGTGACGTGCGCGACAAAAACGTCACATTTTTTAGAATTAAAAATACACTAACTAAAGTCTCGAAAAAGTGTTTCATCTTGTTTAGGTTTTGCAATTGAATTGTAATCTTTGAAATCTTTTAAGGATGTAACATTTGAATTTAAATTTGAATGATGGTTTAACCGTGTAAACAATAGCGCATTAACCTGAAATGAAAATTATTTAAAGTAATTTATAAATTAATTATTGGAATAATTTCATTAGTTGTTGTCTTGTTTCCGTCAAGTTATTAGAGATATGTTACGAAATTAGTATTAATTTCGATACGCAATTAATTGTCATTCAATAAAATATATCATACCTTATTTAATAAAATTACACCATCGGTCCATCCTCAACATATTATAAACGTTATCTTTCTTAATTTAAAATCGTAAAATCAATTGCAGATAATCCTAAACACATTCCGAAAATGTCATGTTTTACTTTTCATGGTTAAATGTCCAAAGAAATTGTAAGACTTTTTTCTTATTTAAATTGAGGTTTGTATATATAGTAACCCAATGGTTAGAATATTGAATAACTTTACAAGTACATTCATACTATAAAAGCTACTCAGTTAGTGTATCATAGGTTCGGATATCTGACTTAGTATACTGATAGTCAAATACATTTTAAGACGAAAATAGATAAATGATAATATTTGTAGGTACTCAAAATGGTTAAATATTTAAAAAAAACTACATTATTTGTATAAAATTGCGTTAGCACAGACATTCTGTGATTTAAACAAATTTTCATTCTTTCCTTACTTTGTTATATTTATATTGTAAGTATTTTACTATGTAAAATTTAAACTACCGAAAGATTATACAAAAGATTTGATCAAGATAAATATGTCCACCATATTAAATTTAAAATGAGTATTGTTTAGAAATATTCCAAAAACTAAAATCAAGAAAATCTAAAATTACAATAAATCTACCCGTAGTCATTACAGTATTAACAATAAATAAATGGACTTCCACTTACGCACAGAGTTCGCTTCCTTTTACAATCGAGTGCTCCTTTTTTAATGGACACAAGTTGCGGCACTTGTAACTTTAAGTTTATATAAGCTTTCCATTTGTCTTGAAACTTTCCTAGAGACAAATCGTGGTTTCCAGCGTTAATGCAGGCCTCTCTCTTCCGACGTCGTTAATCTTCGACTTGTCATCGCCAGCTCATTGAAGACGCGGCCGCCATTTTGTCTGTCACGTCGTCATCTATCAATGACAATTAGTTGCACAGTTATTCACTCGAAAAATCAACCTTTGCCCTCATCATTGTTCCTTGCATAACGAGTGATGAGGACAAATTAATGAAGCTTTTAAGTAGTAGTGTAAGTGTCTGAATATAAATGTATTTTTTAGTTATAATAAGGGATCTATGTTTCCTATGTTAGCGTTAAGTAGTAGGATTTTCAGGACAAATCCAAATAAAAATGTTCACTGCATTAAAATGTAATGTACTTCAAGAGAATGCAATTTGAATACGAAAAGAAAACATTTATGTTATTGTAGTTGATGCACCTGATAAAAGTATTTGTTTGGTGTTTCAAATACTAACCATTACTAAACAAATAAAATAGCACTGTTAAATTAATTAAACAATTAACATTTATTCACACATAAATTTAATATTAAAGTGAATAATAAATTAATATAATATATAGGTAATATTTTTATTTACATTACATATTTTAGAGACGAAGGAAAATACACATTTTATAAGTAATTGTAGAATTGGTAGAGAAATGATATAAAAGAAAAATAATTATTAAAAAAAGGGTAAACAAGAAACAGAAAGCTGGGTAATTTGAAAGGAATATATGTAAGGAAAATCAGAAAGCGAAATGAAATGCAAAAATAACACAACTATAAAAATAAAATCAGTAAGGAAACATACAGATGGAAAGACTTAAAAGAAAAATATACGAGTGATAGTGGTAGAGATGTAACCGTGAATTTCAATATAACCAAAACACCTGCACATTCTTTCCAATTTGTATTGAAACTATACCTTTACTGATAACACAAGATCTTATTCGAATGAACCGAGTGTCGCGGTGTTTCTTTGTCAATGTAATGTAATCTACCACATTCGCGGAGTTATTGTTCTCACAAACCCCCCTCTCTGCAACATACACCCCTATATGTTTGCCCTTCACTGCTCATGAAAGGGCAAATATTTTCCGATGTCTATTTTCTTTTTACAGTCGTACCATGGCGGCTTTGTCCCACTGTCGTGTAATCTCAGGATTTCCGGTTCTTTTGGTTTTATTTGCATTCTTCGTGAATGGTATGAGAGAGATAGACAGTGAGAGAGCGTTGTTTATATACCTCTAATTTCGTCAATACATTGAATATTTAATTCAGATCAAAAGTAATAAATAAACAGATTTCTTAAAATTTTTGTGACAAACAATGTTAAAATTGTATTCTAACTCAAATTAATTTTTACTAAAACATACGCTGGCTTTTTTGGCTTCACTGTTTTAGGATTTAATAAAATCAAACTACAAATAAATCTTTTAGGAAAGTATAATGTTCTAATTATTTGTAGTTAGAATACAAGTTAAATTATTATTGTAGTTAGCCCATAAATGAATTAGCATTCTTCCAGTGCATATTATTTCTGTAATCGACAGTTTCAGATCTCCGAAAATTAAAATCTTTACAAGAAACAGTATAGAAAATGTTTCTTATCTTGTTTGAATAAGATCTGACGCCAAACACCTGATAGATGTGTAGGCGCAAACAGCTGAGGTTAACCAATACAATAGTGATTACAAAGTGCATAGCCTAACACAGAATAACCTAGTTTATTTCTTCGAAATTTTGTATTTCTTTTAATGTATTTAAAAAAATTGTATTATAATTATTATTTGGAAAAAAAAAACTGTTAAATATTTGAAACTACCGGCTGCTTAATTTAAGATGCTATAAAATTATCAACTGCAAGTGGTATACCAATTGAGATGTTTCTATTATTCTCAATTAAACAGAAAATATTGTTCTTTTTAATATTAGAGATATTTTTTAACATTTTACGTTTATCAATATGAACACCGCACAGACAGATAAAATTGGACCCACATGGCGTGCATTATTTTTGGAGTAATGTACTCCTTTAGTGTTGTAGTCCATCCGTTGTCTTTTCAAGGTCCATCCGTTAATAGATCCATTTCTACAGCATCCCTTCATATCTTTCGTTGTACGTTCCTTTGCCTTCCTTCTTTGGCTTTAATTCTTAAAGTAATTCTTCCAACAATTCATCTGTGGCATTCTACAAATTAACAATTTATCTAATTCTCTTAGATCTAATAAATCTGACTATATATTCATAGTTGTTTAGAAGAGTTACCTATACTTTTTACATATCATTTGCCGTTATTATTTTCATGAATAAGTAAATCCTTCTTATAACTTTCCTTTCAAACGCATACAATAAGCATATCTGTATGCATCGTGATTAATACCCAAGCTTCTCTTTTGCAGGTCACTATATACTGCAATTTTGCTTTACTTCTGCGGTATCTTTGATGGCACCATTTGTTTACAGGTATAACAGGCTATGTTCTAAACTGTAATTCCTCCATTATTTTTGAAGTTAGTTCATAATTTTTTGTCAATACTGAACATTAGTATGTAAATTCATCAAGACTTTCAGAAGCAAACTAGAAAAAGGTTAGACCTTAAAGTCGTTAGAGGTTTTATAACCTTAATATTATCTTCATTCACAGATACTTTAATTTCTTTGGTTCTTGCACCAACTCCTGAAACATTATTATCTTACTGCCCTTTCACTCCGTGCTAAGAGAACATCATCGCATATACAGACACCTGCCTAGTTCTATTACTTATGCAGTCCTGCAATAATATAATATATATATTTTAAATAGTTTCATCCAATACCAAACTAAACAAAACTGCAGACAATGAATCGCCTTGCCTGAAATCAGTGTTGATATCAAAAGTTGCATTACAATTTATTAGAACTGTAGCAAGGCATTTTGGGAAAAGTCAATAATTATTCGTTACCAGAAAAAAGTAATTTTTTCTGCTTAATTAACAAAATAATAATAGATAAAGGTTCATTTTTACGGCAACCATTTTATTATATCTCAAAACGACCACCCTGCATTTTATTTTTAACTTCAGTTAATGTTTGACCACATTTCATAAACCTGGTATTAGGAAATTGTGAATTTTCAAGAAATTGTGTAATAGATCACGGAATGCTGGAAAACAGTTTAGATTTTTTAGTCTTAACGTTTTCCTTAAAATGTTTTAGAAAAAAATATTTATATGTTTTGTCAATAAACAATAGATTTCCAAGCGTGAAACACTGTTACGCCCCGGTGGTTCATGTTCTAAAGCAAGTACCAACAATATTAAGGCAGTCAAAGACAAAATAATACCATTGTAGGTAGAATGACATTCGTACTCTAGCCACTATACAGTAATGGACTATAACAATGGTTAGGCAGTGCCTCATTAAGCTTTAGTTGACATTTCCACGGAGTAATTAGCAGCCACAGCCGGTGCCACATTAATCAGTCTTTGCTGTTTCTCCGCTTCGTAACAATAGTTCACTATTTTTCAACCAGCTGTAGTCTTGAGGCCTTAGTTGAGTCTTGCAGAGCTACGGAAGTAATTAGTACAAGGAACCGGTCTTTGTGATACCGCTTGATTAGATCTAAAGGGTGGTGACTATGGACAGCGTGTTACAAAACCAAATACGTGTAAAATATATTTGCTGGCCAAATTGTAATCTTTAATAAACCTATTACTAGATGTAAAAATTATAAGCACATTTCTGCTTTAAAAACTTCCTTTTTAAATTACTTAAATAATGTTATTTTTAAAGTTTCCAATTTATTAGTTAATTTTATAAATAAATCTTGCATAATATCTATTGTTTTATTGGACGTCCGAAAATGCGATACATCTTTTAGAAGATATTCAGTTTTTAAAGTAGACAATCAAATTAAAGTTTTTTTGTTTGTTATTTAACGATTCAAATTGTTCAATAAAAACAAATATCGTGCTACTCTTACTAAAATTCATTCATATTTCAGCATTTGAAACATATTGACATTTCAACTACTTATATTTCATTTTTTTATTTAGTGGATGTCATTTATACAGCACGTTAAGATAAACCCTAGTTACTATTTTTTATTCGTATTTACATTTTATTTATAAATTGTAAAAGATATATTGAACTATTTACTGATGATAAATATCATTATAGGAAAACTATTCGAAATCCCTAACCTATTTATACTATTGTTTGGTTGAATGTAGTCTCTCGTTATTATCTATTAAAATCTGTAACTTCTCTGTATTTAAATGTATAAACATTAATTATTAGCATTAGTTTCCTCTTTTAAAAATCAACATTGTCTATTAGTAAAAGTAAATGTTCTATGATAAACTAATTAATTATATATATAAAGACAATAAATGCTTTGTAGTAAGTATATACTTGAACGTATTAGATTGAAGAAAACATAAAATAATATAAACAGCTAAGATTAAATATTTATTATATAGAGTTTATTGTGTTGCCTTGGACTGTTAATTATATCGTTATAATTACCTTGTATTAGTTGTCTTCAGTCCGTAATTGTAGAATAGGCCCTATAGCTACAGCGCTGTTTCGCCGAATACTGTCGGCTTAGTCAGGCTAGACACTAGATGTGGACAGAGGTTATCAGTATATTCTGATAATTAAGTTGAAAGTTTGAACGAATACACAAACATAAGAAAACAAATAGATCCACCATTCGTTCAAACTTTAAACTTAATTATCAGAACATACTGATAACATACTGTCCACATCTAGTGTCCTACCTGCAGCTGGACATGAACGTCGTAATAATGTGGCCACAAACATTTTTATTAAATTTATACGACGAGTTTTACTCCGATTTTGTTTGTGTTAGTGTTATGTGTTCGTGTATGTGTATGTACAAGCCTGACGAAGCCGACAGTGTTCGGCGAAACAGCGCTGTAGCTATATTCTACAATAACGGACTGAAGACAACTAATACAAGGTAATTATAACGATACATATTTATTATACATGGCCATATAAGTTTAAGAAGAACTTTACGCCAATAATTTGTGGGACTATTATACAGGTATTTAAAATAATAAAGTACTGAATTGTTATAATTTTGGTTAATGTATTGTGTTATAACTGTGTAAAATTAAAACGTAACTGTAAAATTTAAAATAATCCATCAATGATTGCGAATTTTGCTATTAAAAACTGACAACTTTTGAATCCAAATAAAAACTTAAGAGGATCCATTCATCGTCGTCACTCGTTACTCAAAAACAATGATGAGGGGAAAGGTTGATTTTTGCAGTGGATTACTGTGCAACTAATTGTCATTGATAGATGACGCCGTGACAGACAAAATGGCGGCCGCGTCTTCAATGAGCTGGCGATGACAAGTCGAAGATTAACGACGTCGGAGGAGAGAACCCTGCATTAACGCTGGAACCCACGATTTGTCTCTAGGAAAGTTTTAAGACAAATGGAAAGCTTAGATAAACTTAAAGCTACAAGTGCCGTAACTTGTGTTCATTAAAGGAACACTCGATTGTGAAAGGAGGCGAGCTCTGTGCGTTAAGTGGCACACTTCTACTGGTCATTTATTATCGAAATACTCCTAGAAATATAACGACTGTGTAGATTTACTTACTAGGAACTTGTTTCTTGATTGTTAAAAACATTCCTAATGATTGGTTAAAACAACATGCTACTTGTTTAGAAATTACAAATGCCAATTTTATAGAGTAACAAATTATTAACATCTTTACATTACACTGTCAAAACATTATTGGAGAAGTAAATAATTCTATTGCTTAAAAACTAGGTTGACTAATAATAGTTCAACTATAATAGATAGTTCTGTTTTAACTAGTACCTATTAACGATGTCATTATTTTACACTGTCAAAGCTCCAAATTCCAATCCTTATACTTTATATTTTTTCTCAAACGTGTTTCTTGTGGCAATGATAAATCTCCCTTAATTCTTAATCAAAATTAATAAATCAAACATCATTTTAAAGCTTATGTACCCCACTATTGACGGGAAATAGACAAATACATAGCTTAAAATTTATGTTTTTGTTAAAAAAATTAAACTATTTTCATATGAAAGTTCATATGATTAATAATGAAAGGTGTCATCTATTAACAATGTGTTTAACTAACATAACAGCTGTTAGTGATGTACTAACATATATGCAAGTGATCTATCACACAACATCAATCAAATTAAACCAACGACGTATATAAATAAACGTAATTTATTTAATTAAATCGATGTATTAAATCAAGTACGTAGGCCTACTTCTAACTTGCGAAATATGTTCACGGGTCAGCTAGTAATATTAAAAATAGTTCACATTATTAGATATTATATAGTTATCAATTAAATTGATGTACAAAATATTAATCAGTGATAAATTGTTAAGTGTCTACGTATGTAATAAAATCCTGTAAAGGAACAATTAAAATCCAATTAAATATGTTCTAGGATAAGTAACATTTTTAAAGGTTGGCTTTTAAATTTAGAATTTATTTAAATCGTTTTCATTGTTTCACTTAGCTTTTACTTGAAACTCTTTTACTGAATTGTTTATTCAATAAGGAAAAATATGATTATTATTTTTCAAATAGATTTTTGTTATTAGATTTATTTAATTATTTTACGTTGAACGCATAAAACAGTTCCACAAAACCCATAAAAAACATAAAATCTACACTGAGCTAGTCTGAAGAGAATAAATTATTAAGCTCAAACGTTCAAACACATAAAAGTATTTTTTAATGAAAATGTGTTAACGTGTTTTGGATGAGGTTTGAAGTTAAGTAAAAGAGATGGCTAACTTCACCTAACTCATCTCTAAAATAATAGAGATAAATTGTATTTTCTAATAACACATATGAAGATATTAGTTAGTAAAATATAATTATTTTCGATAAATTTTGTAATAATTTTTTAAGATATTTTTCACAATATGTGCAAAAAAACTAGTGGTAGATGTCCGAAGAACTTTTATAAAAATATGAAAACAGTTTTTGTAATAGAATAGTTTCTTGAAGTTGTAAATAAAATATTGAAATAATTAAAATACTGTTTAAACATTTAATAAAGGTAAGTACAGATTCGTTTTGAATTACGCTTCAGTAATCTTCAACGGTAGGAAGTTTGATTGTTCCATCTGTGACCAGAGTGACGGATGTGTAATGTGAATTTAGTGCGTTTAATATCGTCGGCCGTGAATTATAGATCCAATATGGCGGACAGGAGTGGATGGATCGCCGCGCGTAGTGACGTCAGGTATGCTCAAGTACGCCTGATTACAACGCGTTATTAGCATAATAAATTTCAATGTGAGCAGCAAAAACAATTATTTAGCACGGGCTGTCATTATAATTGCATTTCCTCTCCAAACCAGTGTAATCGTTATATGAAGGTTTTAAATATTAGCATTTAAAGTAAAGGGTTTAAACAAGAAATAATAATAGTTCGATTAATTTTGTCTGAAGTAGTTAATAATATTATACCTAATAATCGAATTTGTCCACAGAAAAATCAGTACTATGAAGAATATATTTAAAACTAGTAGACCCGGCAAAGCTTATCTATTGCTTGATTTCAGTACCTATACAAAGATATACGTACTTAAATTAAATTAACAAGCACAATTTAAGGAGTGTATTGAAAATTTCATTTTGAAGTGACTTGAGGTTGAAAGAAGATTCTTAAGATCAAAGCAGGTGGTAGAGCGCGTATTAAACATATGGGTGTTTAATGTTAATTAAATTTATTTTATTTTATATGGGTAGCTATCATATTTTAATTACTAGTTAATTTTAAGGGTAGTTATACCATTTCATTACCTTGACTTAAGTAATAGAATTGAAAATGTTTTGTTTATATCATTAAGAATAATATTGCACAAATTTACTTTTATAGCTTGTAGGTAGTTAGTGCAATTTGTTTTTATTCTACATATAGAGGTAGCTAACCCATTTTAATCTATGGTTGTAGTGACCATATTCTCTAAAAAATTCTGGTATTAATATGTGTAAAATTAGTTGACTAGATTTTGAGCATATAGATAAATTAAGTGTATACATTATTATTTAATTTGAATGGTAGTAATCCTATTTCATCCCTTTGACTTAAGTAATCGAATTGTAAATGGGTTTTACACCATTTAAAATTAATACTGCACAATTTGAGTTTTACACCATTGCATGAAGTTAGTTCAATTTATATTATTTATTGTACAGGGGTAGCAACCCCATTTCAAGCCCTCATACTGTAGTAATTGTCATGTCTATACTCTCCTGACATTAATAAGGAATAATACGTTAATTTTTAGTAAAATCGGTTGAATAAATTTTGAGTCTATAGAGGACAAAGAAGCAAAGAAACAAACAAAACGTTCATTTTTATGTATGGATATTTAAACTAGTATAAATTACGATTTCCTCTGTTTGGTAACTTATATTGCAATACGTGTGTACAGTGTACATTGCAAAATGTTCAGGCAACCATTGTTTAAATCCTAAACTTATTTTTAATAAGTACTCATTTATGAATTCAAACCCATTCAAAACAATATTTTTTACAATATTTATATATTATAACTTTGATTAGAACTAATCATACTCTAAATTTATCTACAAACAAAAACTTAGGATCTTTAAGAAGTGAAAATAAACATTATGAGCAATCTTAGAAGGTTGGCTATCATTCAGAGCAATCAAGATTAGGGAAAGAGTAGAAATGAAGAGAGAAAGGGAAAGAAGAATAAATAGTAAAGAATGGAACGATAAATAAGGGAAGGATTTAGAAAGAGAAACGGTTGAAGAGAGAGGTATAAAAAATAAAAATACTTAATTTAAGGGTGAAGAAGAATAAAGAAGGAAGAAACGCTAATATTATAAGATAAAGAGATGGGGTTGGATATACAAGAAACGATGGAAATGGAAAGAGTTTTGTTTAGCAACCAAATTGTTAAGTAATTATCAACATTTATGAGGGAAACAACAACCACCTACAGAAATTATATGTATCAAAAAGTATAACTGTGGAATTTAAAAACGTAACGAAATAGATAAGGCACGTCTAAGAAATGAGTTTCCCAGTGTCTACACATTTAAGATGTTACTTTGGTGACAAAATCTCTCTTGCTTTTTGTAGGTATTTAATGTTCACCAGCTTGTGGAGACTGTTAATTTGTTTTATAAATAAAACAAAGATTTAATTTGGGATGTTTTAAATTCAGTTTGTTTAAACTGTTAAGTACTTGCAAGATAACTATATGATGAGAATTTATATGCGACAAAATTATTAACACATAAAAAATGTGACTATATTGTCTTTTAGTTGTCAAGCTGTATAAAATCAATTTCAAATTTACATGCTTAACAAAACTGAAAAGCAAATTAGTATATCCCAAATTGGTTTGTTCAAGAATTATACGAAATAATAACTTTACGATGACAGCAAATTAAGTTTTTCGTTAATGTAAACAAAATAACAAACACAATAAAACTATCTCTCATATACTTTATATATCACTAATATGTTATTTTGATTTTCATAAAAAATAATACCACCTTTAATTTCGGAAATATTAGGCTTTTATGAAGTAAATAGTTGCAATAAATATATGTATGAGGTATATTATACAGTAAATATTTAATATATTTGCAATTTTTTTATAATTTTTAATGAAACGTGCTAATTATTTGTAGCTGTGGGATTAAAGATTATGAATTGTTTATTAACTAGTATTCAATTTTAAGTTTTTAAATAATAGTTATGGTTTTATTTCATATTTTAACAACTACATAGGATCTACATACATGCAAAACAGAAAATAAAAGTAATTTGTAAAAGAATGTGGTAACTCTTGTATGTTTGTGATGCTTATTGATTATATTAATTTAACTTTCTCTAAGTTATTAAATTCAGTTAAAATACTGATATTTAGTCACTTAAATCCCCTTAGACATGCATTTTAGTCTATCGTCAAAAAATGCTTTAATATAAAAACTTGCGATAACTGGTGTATAACTATAACACTATTTTAAATTTATTGGTACAATGTTGCAGTTCATATTTATGTGCTGAATAAAAATGAACTATAAATAAAAATTAAATATAAATTAAACAGATAAAGCTGTTTAATTAATTATTTGAAATACAATTTCTGAATTTCATAAGAATCAGTGTTGTGTTGTAGTCTGTCTTAACCATAAGTACTAAAAGACTGTACAACGTGGGTGTAGTTTATTAGCCCTTGAAAGGTTCCTCCACATCCTTTAAAAAGAAGCTTTAGAAAAGCGGCTTATTGAGCTCTCACGGCCCGTTGGTCATCTGCTATGACAACTAAACTGCCGCATTCGGAGACATTTACGCTTTATGAGGAACATAGTTTCAGATTTTATCCGTCTCTTTATTTGTATCCAAACTTACACTTGTGTGTTATATAATATTGAATAATATATTTTGGACGTATCTAAAAGGATTTTTAAAGTTCTTTTTCTTCTGCCACAATGTTATTTGTTCCTAACTGTTCAATATTTATAACACTAACAACTTTAGGTGAGCCATAATCGTATTTTCAGATTGTGTACACATTAAAAAAGGTAATTAAAATAGATCAACTTATTATGCGTTATTTAAAAGTACCGCAAAGAATATTGATTTTCCTCTTCGATTTTAGCTTCTACAAACATATAAAACTACAAACGGCTGATTTTGAAGAACACGATGTTAATTCTTCGCTAGAATTTAAGATACTTTTAGTGATTTTGTGTTTTGATAGAACCAACCTTAAAACAAATCGTATTCGGACAAATAATGGTACATAAACCATAAGGTCTTCAGTTGTCAAAATCCAAGATATAGATGACATCAAAGCGGAAATTTGAATATAGCGCAGACATCTTGAAGTCTGTTATTGCAGTGTCGGAATAAAATTAATTTAAGTGATACTAAGCAAGTACGACAGAAAATATGAAAATAGGCCTACTCATTTAGGGCGTTAATCATACAACAAAATGGCAGGATATTTTTAACAAGATATTATAACGTACAAAATAATCTCTTTAATAAAACAAATAATTAATAAATACATATCGGAATAGTAGATACTGAGTTTAAAATACCAATATCAAAGTAGGGGTTTATTAAAGACTAGGGAAAACACCTACGTGCTCCGCACGCCAACCCCATTGGAACCTTCTATACACATAACCATGTTACGTTTTCTTTATAATAAAGGTGTATTATTAATAATAACCTCATAGCGAAGATGGTAAATAATGTTACATGTTCAAATCAAATTATTTTGTATATTTTATAACAGCAGTTATAATAAAGGTTAAAAGAACTAGCAAGGCTCAGGTCTACACTTTAATAAAAACCTAACATAAAAGTTAGAAGTACAAATAATTGCTTCAAAGTTTGAAATTAGCTGTTAATGAAAATATTAGAGCAAAACAGCTATTTTATCTATTGTTTTATTCAATTGGTTTCTATGGTAATAAATGTAAATTCATTTGCTGGTTCATCAGTCTAGGCCTAACCTATGATTTTTTCGGAAATTTACAAATTTTTTTTATTTGAAATTTACAAATATTTAAATAAAAAATGTTATTATCAAAATGAATTTTTATGTGAAAAATAAATAGCCTATGTTATTCAGGAATAGTGTAGCTTTTTATTAGTAAAACTATGTTTTCAATCGGTTCAGTAGTTCCAGAGATTACCCCCTACATACAAACCAATAAACAAACAAACAAATTTTACCTCTTTGTAAAATTAGTGTAGATTTTAAAGATTTAAGTTTAGGAGAATTTGATACCTTATATCAAATTACCTTATTTGTTATATAATTAATTTACATTGGGTATTTATTGCATTTTATTTGTTATAAATCAGTAAATAATTTACTTAGATAATTAACAATCCTAAAAATATTTCATTTTCGTTCTAAGAACTATACAACATGATCGAGGCTAATAATGCAAATTCTGAAATTCAGTGTGCACTGTAAATTATTTAGTCAATTATAAATGAAATAAGAATCTTAAAAACTAATAATAATTTCTATAAATATGCCAATTAATTTATAGAATAAATGGGTTGTTAATATTTTAGTTTTCATTAAGAGAATCATATTGGTCATTTGTTACTAGTGGTTTGGTAGAGGCATATTGAGAGAGACGACTTTATATTATTAAAAACGCGTTTTACATAAAGCGTAAATGTATTTTGATGGAATTTGTACTTTTTAAATATTTCTTGACAGCAACTGTGATATAGCTACAAAATGTGTTTTAAAATGCCATTTCAGAATCTATAAAAAGTCAATTGTCAAATACGAATGTAGACAGAAAAAAGTCCAGTAAGCTCAACAAGTTAAAGTTCAGCAACAGGTGATGGGGTTCTTCAAAACATCGATTTATACCCCAAGCAAACAATAGCAGCAGATGACGTGTCGTGACAACTGGGAGATGATCTGTCAGTTTGATTTGAAGATTACGATGCGATGAATAAAAACAACTTATTTACTTTATCATATGGATCAGAGTAGTAAATGGAAAATTTGTGTCATTACATGATGCATTAGATTTATGGCAGGTAAATTTGGAATAAAAAGTTCTTAAATTAATTGTGAATTCTTCATTGTCTGGATTTTCAGTTTTTTAGAAGGTGCTAATTTTATGATGACGGTTATATAAATATATTTTGTTCTTTAATTATTCATATTTAATTAAATAAATTTAGGATGTAATATTAATTAATCATATTTAATGTTAAAAGTGAGGTAACATTAAATCATAAATTACTCGTTATTTATGTAAAATGCAAATACATAATGTTATGTAATAAATAAATGGACTTTGTTTTAGTTGTTTTAGTTCTTAAATTAATTGTGAATTCTTCATTGTCTGGATTTTCAGTTTTCTAGATTGATTTCATATTAATTCAGAAACTCCTTCAATTCTTAACATTTGAACAATTTCTAAACAACACGTTAATAAACATGAAATATAGATTGATATCATTATTCATTTTTTTATAACAGAAGTATAAATTTGTAACTGCATGTTGTTTTTAATTTCATATTTAATGTTTATTATAAATTACGTAAAATGTATCATCAGCTTTTAAGGGTATAACTTTAAACGAGTATAGTTAAATATCATTCCGCACAAATATTATTTCTCAAAAAATATACGAAACAATCGAAAAAGTCCATATGTCCAACTATACTTTAACCTCCGAAAATATTTTGGAATTTGAAGAAAAAGAATATTCAGTGAGATGTTTGTTCACAAATTTTAAGTAAACATAAATTTAGTCTTGTTTGTTATGATCTCAAAAGTGCATGTTGGTATTTCATATTGATAAATTGTTGTGTTCAATAAACGTAGTCAGTAAAGGTGAGGATTTTCAAAAATGTATGTTGTACTGTAAATTTGTGCATACCAGATCCTGAACTAAAAATTAATTGTAAGGTATTAAAGGTAAAAGTCCCTTGGTATAAGAATTAGGTAGATAGAAGATCAGTATTTAGTTTGGAGCAAAGACCAAACAAACACTAATTTAATATATACTTACATCGGAGTAAATAACTCGTTGTCTAACTGTCAAATATTCTAATTGAACTAGGGGTCAGACTAATTAATGTTTTTATGTACAAGAGTCGTGTTTTTCTGTGAACAATTTATCTGTACGGTGATCATTTTAGGATTTGCTAATGTTATAATTCATAATTTGCCTTTTACATAACATTAATTCTTAATTTGCAATTATAACAAAAATATAACTATGAACTAGTAAGCCCCCGTGAAAAAATCACAGACAGATTATTTAGGTACACATCAGAAAAAAAAAAAAAAAAAAAAATATTTAAAAACAACAGACTTTATTTAAATCTACCTATGATGATAGTGATTTTTAACTCGGTAATTGTGTACAATTATAAGGACTGTAAAATTGTAGGCCTATTTGTTAAAACTTTGTATTTATATTCATTATTATAATTATATAGAAATAAAGATACAAATATTATATTTTAATTGCTTTCTAACGTCATATTGATAGATACAATGATTTAGAAGTTATTAGTATTATTATTATAATGAAGACATTAATAATGGAATATGTTTATATGTTATACGAAGATGTACAAATGTTTCCGAAGTTAAACGAATGGGTATCTCTTCTTTAAACTTATTTAAATGAATATAATGAAAATAAAAGGTTGTATTTATATTCATTTTATAACCTTAATGCAAATCCTATAACGTATTATAGCCTACATTACTTCAATGATTTAATATACCTACTGCACCAAAGTTTCTTTTAGCATATGTGAAAATCTGTTTTAAAAACTATGATAATTCTGTTTGAAATAAAACTGAAAAATCTGTAATCTCTTGGCATATCCTAGCGAAGAACACTAACATTTACCATGGCTCTAAAAAATTTGTTTTAAAATATCCTCTTAGAACTAACCATCCGAAAGCTCAAGGTAAATGTTATTGGAATTCAACTACCTACTTATTCTTACTTTACAGATCACAATGAACAGCAAGTGCTACAACATGTATTTAATTAAATCGAGTTGAGGCATCCAGTTTTAGTAACTCTTTGAACAAACAAAAAATAAAATAAATTCGACGAAAAATAAGAAAAGTTATTAATAAAAGGCAGTTTGTTCACGAGTGGATGAACGCGAGTTTACGGCAATTGGTCGCTTTCAGAAACAGCTGACGGGTCTAACCACCAATATAAACTACCTATTCTTCATCAGCTTTTGGTACAGTTGAATTGATATTGTTAAATCAATAATAATATGATTTTATTCTATTATTAGTTTATAAATTGTTTATATACTTTTTAGAGTGAATAAATCTGTTTGGTGGTATCGATATAGAAGATTGAGAACAAAGTGCATCACCCGTACTTTGTCAAATTAAATACAACAAATCAAAATTTCTTAAATTTTAATTACCAGATATTACTTACTGACAACAGACAATTTACTTTCATAAAATCTTATATGATGGACCTACAAAAATCTGATTTTAGCAAGAATGGCTGTCCTACATGCCAGCTAATCGGTATGAAGCATTCAATATTAATAACTCCCCCCCCCCCCTATAATCAAACATTTTCAAACCCATGTTGTAAAGATGTCACCAACCAGAACTACTCATTAATTAGGTTCTCGTTTACACTAAAGAAGATAATTATTGATGTAGGATTATATCTTCATGAAACCACATAATATAGTTTTGTAATCTAAAATACATTGTTTTGTGTTTCTGCTCACAGTCCAGAAACTTTTCTTCTTAGTCGGTGACGATAGTTACGCCTATGTTATTCAGGTATTGTACAAATTCGCGTCAAATTTGAAATAAAAGCATTACACAATCGGTTCGACAATGAATGAATAAAATAGGCGAAACGATCGTCACCGACTAAGGAAAAACGTTACTGGACTGTGGGCAGAAACACACAAAAAAGTATTTTACATTATACAGTTACTAGTCCACAAGGCAAAACAAAACAATATTAATATACTTTTATTCACGAGCTTTCTACTAAAAACTGATTCATGGAAAGCGTATGATTTCGAAGTAAAGGAATCGCCTAATGTATGAGTCTTGCAATGACTCAACGCATAATTTTGTAAACGTAAAAATATACACTTATTTTGACTAACAAAACTAATGCATTGTTTAACAATGATAGAGATTGAAGAAACAACATGTCCTTGTAATATCATTCTTACTATTGACGGTTGAGAATCACGTACAAGACCATGCACGGTTTCACAGTATTGGTATTCCCGCCAAATAGCTTCTGGCAGTGACGATGGAGATACTGTTGTTGACAGCTTTATTTCCATAACTTTCTCAAGTTGTGTATCATAAATTTCTAGGCGGCGTAGTATCGACACGCTCTATCGAACTTTAGTATTTTAAAGAAAGTCTCGCGAGAACAATAACGAACGGTTCCCTTTTACTTCCAGACGATAAGTTCTTTCCATTTAACGCCAGTTTATCCGCCTTTATGTTACAATAGCAAAAACGTTCCGATATCTGAACTGGCAGCTTTAAGCTATTTTACTATTACTTTGATTAAACACACCATACAGAATTAAATGTTAGATTTGTACTATTAATAACAATTGCATGCATTGCAAAATGTAATCGATGTCGCATATGGCATTGTAGAATATCCGTAATTGGCTGAATCATGTTTGAGCAAAATGAAATAAGAAATCCTTTGAAACTTTATTGTAATAATTAACTACAATACTTGCCCCAGATTATTACTTTTAAATTTTTTAAATTTAAATAACAAATTGGAGGAGATATCGAACTTTAATTACATCTGTGACATTGATAGTTAATTGTTGCAAAACATCATAAGATTTCTAAAGAATTTTCACAAATCTGGAGTCAACTAACATAAATTCTTCTTTGTTTGATTAACATCTGTAGTTCACCTTGAAAGTCTAATAACGAATGGGAAGCATCATAAACTAAAAGCCAGTACTAAGTTCGAACACAATCAATTGTTTTAACGGTAGTAAATTGTACGAACTCTTCTAACCAATTAAAACATTTCTACACTAATTTCATTTTACCTTTAATAGTTATGTCACTATTTATTGTATACCTCCTAGAAAATAATAATTTTCATGATAAGAAAAATAGTATACTATATATACAAGTCATGTCATGATCGTAATTTCAGTCAGCTAAGTAGTAATCAGAAGATTAGTTGATCAGTAATTTTCTATTTTCATAAGTTAGTTATACTTATTGTGGTTTATATTCAAGTACTCTAAATATTCAAGTTATTTGAATATTTAGCTGTATAGAGAAATATGTAAATAAAGTGTATAAACTATTCAAAATTTGAAAATAAAATGAATTGTAATAAGGCGTGGCTTTACACACCCAACACGTCACGTCACGTATTTTTTCCAGACGTATGCTACCTGTGTAATCAAATGGAAGTGGCTACACACTCCCGTCACGCCTAGAAAATATTTGAATGTTCTGAGATCACACCGTGCCGTGACGTGACGTTACCAAACTTGACGAGTGTGTGTTGCCAGAGGTCCAGTCGAGAGCCTTGGAATCTCCGCTTCGGCTTTTTCCTAGTACATTCGGGAATCATCGTTGGATGCCTGAATGTTTGTTGACTATATAATTTGTTAGCTGCGTAACAGAGATACTACAAAAATACTGCACCTTAGTATGTCTGTTCACCTGCTTGTTGTGTTTCGTTTCTTCATTCAGTAGTATAGTGTTTTATATTATTGTGCATTATCATCTATGCATGACGAATATTTAATAACTTTAGCTCAAGAGTACAAAGAACTTTTTGACTCATCTCACAATTTGTATATAAACAATTTAAGGGGGTACTACTGCTAGGAAAAAATTGCAATAAAAATGTATTACACACGTACGAAAAATATATTTAGATTGTAGCACTATCAATATAAATTTTGCATATGCATTACTGTTATAACTACTATAATAACTATTGTAATATCTATTATAACTCTACTCCTACGGCTTATAGGCTCACTTATAAAGTCATGATAATATTGATAGTAATATTAATTTTATAAAACTAGTTTTATACGGAAATGTGTAGACAGTTTACAACAACTGAAACTAACTTTGTTTTTCAGTTAAATAGATCAACAAAATACGGACAAAATGACAGCAAATTTATAGTAGTAAACTAATAATACTAAGTAAAAAAACCTCCCTAGGTCAGCTGTTTCAGTTAAATTAGTAAAAAATGTCCTAGGGCAAACTTAATTTCAAAACACAGTTATTAATAGGGTAGTAACTATAGCTATATAGTACTTGTAAATATAACTATGAAATAAAACCAAAATTTAATATTTTTTATTAAAACGACACCACTTTATTTCATTTGAAGCAATCTGCACGACAATTATTGGTCTGGTAATCTCAAATAATAGATATCAATAGTGTTGTAACCTAAAACCCCAAAACCCATAAAGTGCCTTTAAAAATATACCGATGAAATAAAAATATACTTTTCGCTCCTGGATGTGACGTGACGTAACATATACGTATATAACCATCCTGCCTAAAATGACGGGAATGGACGTGACGGGTGTGCATATAGCAGTACCTACAGTCGTCCATAATAACAGAACATTTTCTCCAAGCTAACAAATTTTTAGACAAGGTTTTTGAAGGTTTCTTTATTTTGTTTCGGGCGAAGCTGAATACGACAGCTTGTAGATAAATAAAATTTGTAAATTTTCGTGTATCAAAAATTATTTCAGACGAATTAAAACAGAATAGAAAGACAAAAAAGAGACGGTAAGAAAAGATATTGTATTGCATTATAATAATAATTAATTATGCGTGGTCAAGTATAATTAATTATGAGGGGCGTGTGGAACAAACAATTACATTTTGGCGCAATTCACGAAATAAGAAACAAACTATGAATTTCTCTAATATAAAACTAAGAAGTTTTAAAAATAAATTATCTGTCCCAATTAACCCTTTGAAAGTTTGCATTTAAATTGTTTTCATTAATAACTTGTATTCGTGACATATAATAACTAAATTCGTTTGGGAGCTAGTTACTTACTTAATTGTTGAGATTATATTCATAAAATGTTATAGTTGATTTGATATAAACTATATTTGATTTCAAACCAAGTTTATCGATCCCAACAGTCTTTGTCCTTATACGAGTCCATAGAGTACAGGTAGTTCAGTTGGAGCGGTTAAGACCCGTCAGCTGTTTCTGAAGGCGACCAATTGCCGGAAAACTAGACTCGCGTTCATCCATCCGTGTTAAACCACTTCCTTTATTAATAACTCTTCTTTATTTTCATCGCGTTTCCTTTTAGTTCTGCACACAACTTTGTCCCAGACAGGTGCATTCGCTCGATTTCATTCAAACGGTTTATCTGCAGCATTCAGTGTTTATTTAAATATGATTATTTAGGAATTCAATGTACCGCCGTGAAACAATCCAGCAATGTTTAAAGAAATATCTTATCTAATAATATTTTGATAAGTACGTAGGGTAAATCAGGCTGTAGGATAATTCACGTATTGTGGTTGCAGCAATACACATAATTAATAATTTTTAAACATGATGTGATTTTCTGTTAGAACCCAATTAGGTTATTTAAAACCCAATTTTAACTAATGGAAGATAGTTTTACCCATGGAAACTTTCTATTATATTTTACCATAATATATTAAATGCATTTATACTATTTTATAACATAAAATAATGTTATAGAAAAGTGAAAAAATGAAATACCATATTTAGATGTTACCACATGACACGTCTGTCACAGTCACAAATAATAATATTACGAAATGAATTGGAATGTTATAATGTACTGCGTGTAGGAAAACTTACATAACAGCTTTATAAAATTATAGGGTGTGTTATTTCATTTCGACAAGTACTTTGTTAATTTACGAAATTGGTTACTAAGGTAGCAAAGTAAAATACACAAGTACAGAATGACCAACGATGTAATGCGAGTAATGGTGACGTTTGGAAAAGTAATCATGGGAAATAATATTTTATACAGTTAGTTAATCTTAACGTCATAATCTTACTTACAAGGTCATAAACTGCATAATAATATTTCTTATCGAATATTTTTCAAGCTAATAATAAAAACAGATATCTAGATTTTCTTTGGTAGATAATTTGTAAAGAACAATTTTTAGTAGCTGTATAATTTAACATGTTTTACGGTCTAAAATCAAAAATAAATAGTCTACTAATATAAGTAAAAAATGTATTAAACATTCCATAATAATTATAAAAATACTTATTTGTGATTTGATGTAACATGTAAAACAAAGAAACTACATAACTGTAAAGTGTTAAGCATTAAAATAATGTTGCGGTCGTGGGACCCCCGTTAGGAATGAAGTTTATCACGCCTTTTCTTCAAATTCTAATGTAATTTAAATTTAGATTTGGCATTGACTGATAAACCAGCATTTTATTTTTATTGAATGTAGTTACAATAAATGGACATTTAACTACGTTTACCATCTTAGCTTCGATGTTATAATTAGTTCAACACCTTTATTATAATAACATTAAACGTATGGAAACAGTAATACTTGTATCAAAATACTAAATTATATTAACTTACTTTCTAAGTTTGTATTACACATACTTTCTATTTTATGAATCTACATTACTTTTTACTGGGTTTACCATCTTAGCTTTGAGGTTATAGGCTAATTAATTCTCTACCTTTATTATAAAAATATTAATTTGATTAGCATGTTTGTGGTACCAAGTCACTATTATAATTAATAATAATAAGATTACCTTGTTAAGTCCGTCACGTGACTTCTAGTCGTGTATTCCTTACATGTTTCGGAGCCGAAACTCCATAATAATATTAAACGTATTGAAACAGTAATACTTGTATCAAAATATACAATTGTATTAACTTAATGCTCTAAGTTATATACATACTTTCCATTTCTTGAATCTAAATTCAGGGGTTTACTGGTACCTGAAAGCACCGGAACGCCGTTCCGGTACTGCTTTTTATTAAATTTGTATACGTTTTGTCTTAATGTTGCACTGGACCATCCACTCTATCAATCACACTCATTCAACACTCGGTTTAGAATTGTACGTCCGCCAATCGAAAAACCTCAAGATATCCCCACACTACAGTGCGTTGCGACTATGCGAGCTATCTACAGTAAAGTATCCCATATTGTCCCTCAGCTCGGAATCGAAATGGGAGCACCAGACACCTTTTTTGCAAGCTTTGCGGCACACCTTTGATGTTCGGTGAACGCTGCGAACGGCTACAAATTAGCCCTTTTCACACCATTGTTGAGTCGAACCGGGCCGGGCTAACCGATACCAACCCAAGCCGAGCAAAATCTGCGATGCGTTCGCACTGAAGCCGAGTCTCACTCAATAGGTTTTCCAGCCTTCCTAGCAGTCGCAGTTGCAACATAGTGACACTGGCATGGACACCGAGCTAGACTGAAAAAACGCAGGCAGAAACCGCTTGAAGTAGCGGGAGGCAGGACTGCTCAAAGTCGGAGCCCGGCGTCCTAATAAAAGCTCCTATTGAAATACTGCGTAATCAGTGAAGCCTGGCTTTGATAAGAAATCCGCCTAAGGGACCGATGATTCAGAGTCGAGGCGGCCGAAAAGTTTAAAAACTAGCGATGCTTAAACTTTTGTATTATTAACTTTTTCGGGATGAACAAGTTTATAACATATAAGTTACTGATGAGATTATTGTAATCAAAATAAGACCAAAGGTGATATAATTTGGATCACATTTAGAGATTAATTCTCAGAAAATAACTCATTTCATTTCACGATTAATTAATTAAAAAATAAATATCCCAAATGAGAGCACAACATGGAATACAAACAAACAACGGTGTACACTGACAAATGCCGTCACAAATATTCGGTCGAAAGGCGCCCCGAAAGAGGAAAATATTTAAACGTAGGTACCTGAACACCGGCCGCACGGCTGTATTTGTGTGTTGTATTCTCGTGATAAGCTTGCTTGCATTTAATTGTTCTTGTATAAGAAAAGTAATTTCTTGCTATAATACATAAAATTTGTTTAGGTTTGCAGTCTTTTACCGAGGGTTTGAATTTCTGATAAAGGCTATTGACTAAATAAGAGACATTTTGCCAAGTTTTTGCTGGAAATAGTATGTGTCTCTAAAATTTGCTATGTGCTATATACAAGTATAAAAATAGTTACATATACAAGTGTAATTTTCTTATAAAAGTAAGTATATTATCTGCACCCTTAAACTCGGCAAAGATACGTAAAATAGGAGTTTTAAAAGTGAAAATTTCAAAAAATTTCCTCCGGAGTATTTTTGTTTAGTTCTGGCAGCTTTCCGGGTCTGGAAAAGTTACGAGTAAACCCCTGTCTAAATTACAAAATTATTGCAATAGTCAGATAATTTAACTCACTTTTAATTGTTAATACCAGCGCTTGGCGATAATACCCTAACTATTCCGGACGGAACCGGACGTCTCCTAACTTAAATTGATGAACCAAAACACATGTTTCTTGAATGAATTTACATTCATTACCATAGCAACCAATTCGATAACGGCTTTTCGTTACGCGTTACATTTTATATTTGTCAACTACTTCTACCGCAAGCCGCAGAAAGGAACTTCGATCCCAAAATAAAATTTAAAGGGCCAAGTAATCAAATTATAGAATTGAATTCTGTTTATGTATTGTTTCTAGCTATAAAATATTGTTAAGTTATTTGACAAAACCCCACATTACTGCATTTCAAAAAGAATATTTTAATATATTTTACATTGGAAAAGCAAATACAATATTGGAATGTAATACAATATTTGTGGACGAAATGAGGATAAATTCTGTTAGTTACATTAATTAATAAAACCATCTTAAAATAGTCCAACGGAACGTGCCCAAAGCATAGCGCCTAGTCCGTGTTTACGTTTTGTGTTTGACGTAATTTTGTTTCAAGGGAAAATATTACGGCGAATTAATTGCTTTAAATAGTAAACAGCGAGGTGTAAATTGCCTTGTTTACACTTCTACAGACCGTTATGTAACGTCTTGGAAGGTAATTATAGCGGGTAAAAGTGTAACAAGCATATTTTCTTTTAACCTCTTATTAGTTGACCGTGGTTCTTCTGTAGTAATGTTTGTTATGTTTGGGGAGGTGAAATGAGTTTTAAGTGTTTATTTTATGTACGAAAAAATAAATCCTAATGTTAGTTCTAAATATGTATATGCATTTTAATTTGATGTTTTCAAATATTGAACGTGTAAAACACCGTAATTTGACGTAGAATTAATTGGTAGCCATTCAGCAAAATGAGATCATATGTTTTGTATGATAAAAGTAAACATTTACTGCTGTACCAAACACAATATAATGAAAGGAAACAATACTGGTTACGTATAAATAGTACATTAGAAAATTTTCTTAGACCAATTGTATTTAAAAAATAATAACAGTTAAAAAAAATCATGAAGAATACGTTAGTGGGTTGTTTTCTGGAACTCAATATTTTAATAGTTTCATTTATACTAATATTATGAGAGGTAAAATTAGTTTTTTCGTTTGTTTGTTAGTAGGGGGTAATCTCTGGAACTAACGAACCGATTGAAAATATGGTTTTACTAATAAAAAAGCTACACTATCCCTGAATAACATAGGCTAGAATTAATTTTGATTTAATGGTTGAAACAAACAACAAAACAATAAATATTAATTGTTATACTTTACTTCAAGCTAGAGAGCTGAAATTTCGTACATTTATTTCTTACAAGATACATGGAAAAAGTAAACAAGATTTACATTTTGTAGCATGCTGATAAGGGGTGAAAATACAGTAACAATCCCTGTAAAAATGTCGATTGTTATACTTTCCTTAAAGCTAGAGAATAAGCACCTAATCAATTAAGGAATTTATAAACAATAAACCACTATGTTACATTCCAATTAAAAATAAATAAGAACTATTAGAATGGAAATTAGGGCCTATTTAAATAAAATAACCACTTTGCATTAGCTTCAACGCGAGTCACCGCTTGGGTTGGCGAGCGAAGCGAATCTGTTGTAGGCCTCTAGTATTTAATATATTATTTCAGTGGCCCTTATGTAACCATATTATTTTATTTTTACGGCTTTCCTTTACTTCGCTTTCCTTAAGTTGCTGCACTATAAAGTAGTTTTGAGGCTCAAAAAATTGACATTGTCAACAAATAATAAAATTGCATGTCCTATAGTACAGAAAATTTGACTAGTGTCTTTAAGTAAGATGAAATAATGTAATAAGTTTTAGTACAATTTTCTGCCAATCATAACGTAACACTTTCACTTAAATTTGTTCACGCGTTTCGGAGTTCCTCCGTTATCGAGACCTATTTCAGTACTGAATGGAGGAACTCCGAAGTAATATTGGAGAATAAATTACTCCGAAGTAATTATTACTCCGAAGTAATAATGGAGGAACTCCGAAACGCTTCGACAAATTTAAGTGAAAGTGTTACTTTAGGATTGGCAGAACACTTATTGGTTTTAGGATAATTGTACTAAAACTTGTTTCATGGATCCTTGCAGATTTAATTTGTATAATGAAATAATGTATATTTGGATGCGATCAATATAGAAAAAGATATTTGGACCAGTATGTGGGGGTGAGCCATAGAGTATGAGAGCTGCCAAATATTGTATAAAGAACCTAACATAGAGGTTCAAGTAAAAATTACGATGTTGAGATGGACAGTTGGAAAGGATCTAGGACACACGGCAGTAAAGAGAGTTTACTCAGGAAAGTCAGGAGGAAGTTGAAGAGCTGGAAGTTCTCAGAAGAGATGTTTACATTATATGGATGAGGATGTCAAAGGTGTTAGCGTGAGAAGATAGAGAACTATCGCCAATGACAGCCATGAGATAAGGCGTCTCGCTAAGGACGAAAAGTCCCTGCAAAAGTACATTCTGCCCTTACGTCTAATATACTGTATCTATTTACCTTGCAGATGATATCAAGTAACTAATGATTAAACACGTTTACTGTTTTTACTTCACGTCAGATATCTAGGGATATTTAAAAAAATAAGTTTTTTTTTTTTTTTGAAGACGCAGTTGTTTTCTTCTTTTTTTTACAAAATTCGCCATAATAAATTTTAACACAAGTAATAAAGCTAAAATTTGATTAGCACGTATTGACTCTGCCTGTGAAAGAATAATGACTACACCACAGTTAAAAGAGCAAAACATTCGAGATGCCTTTACTACTCTTCTGTATAGGTTTTTTTTTTCCAGAGCTTTATTTAAGATATTAATTAGAAAAAGTACTTCACTAAATAAAAGAACCTCATAAAAATAAAGAATCAACCAATAATTAAGTAGAAGCCAGGAGTAAAGGAATGAATAAATATATAACGTTGGGAGCTTCAATAATTAGAGCGTCGAGTAAGTGATGAACAACAGTTCTTGCTCTGGCTTACAATAACTTAGGTCGGCAGGGCAGGGTTGTACAAAACCACTGTTTACGAGAGCCTTGCTTCTTACGTGTAAATAATTCAACAACACCCCTTCTCCTCTCTCCCTTACCTAATGCACTGTACACAGAACGACGCAAATACATTACACCGAGCGCAATTTCATGCTTCTCTTCTCTTTCTATTATTACCCAACACCTTTATTCCAAGCCAACTTCGACTAATGATAAAAGGTTTAGTGCAAGTGTGATACGAGTGTGGTCAGAATTCAATAAGCGCGAGCCAATCAAATGCAGGCAAGACGTGCTCTTCAGTCAATTTAAACCTTGTATAAATGTGATTCAAGTGTGACATAATTAAACAATTTGTATATAATTTGTTTAAGCAAAATCAAGAGAAAGTTTTCTAATATATACAGCAACAAAATTAATTGAAAATATATTTAATACAATTTGATGTATGCTATTTCGATTTCCTAGAACATCAACCATACCATGATTTCAAAATGAATATCGTGTACAATTTTCTATATTTTTCTTAATTCGTTCACTACCTAGATTCGCAAAAATGCGTCACACTGGCCACAGACTATCGCGAAACTGGACTAGAATCCTTGATTCTGGAATACACACAGACTGGGACAAACCTTGTGACATTCGCCACAGATCACGAGTATGTTTTTGTTCAAACGAGTTAATATACTTTTTAATAATCTAAAAGGTATGTCAAGCAATACCTATTTGTTTTATTTACTGTTTTCAGCGTTTTCGAAGTGGTCGCATATATACGACGTTCAGTCTATGTCAAGAAACATAGTAAGTTTTTTTTTGTTAGACTCAGAAGCAAAGTCAGTATAACAAAATGTTCTGACCAAAGTTGCTCAACCAATCAAAAATAAGACTGAAATACAAATGCGGAAAATCAGAATTCCCTGGATTTGTTACGTGAGAAAGGGGGGGGAGTAAGATTCCTGAGAAATTTGCGTCTTCGCATTCCCACGAAATAAAAAGACGGGGAAAACAAAGAATGGGGGTGTGAGACCGGGGAGAAAGATTCCTGAGAACTTTGTGTCTTCGCATTCCCAAAAACAAAAAGGCGGGAAAACAACCAAGAATTGTGGCTTGAGAAAGAGCGTAATTTTCATGAGAACTTAACGTCTTCACGTTCCCACGTTGAAAAACGTCAAACTTACAGACCAAGCATGGCACATGAGCGGCAGACCTTCTTACATACTGATACCAATGAATCAGGTTTTAAAATATACTAGTAATTCAAAACTATCAGGTAAATAACAAAATAACACTGTCACAAATGTGTGACGTCGGTCTATTTTAATTAAACCTTGCGTCGCAAATTTGCGGCAGCAGTCTGTGGATAAAATCGGCCGTCTCATATATTCGACGCTAGTCTATGCGTGCGGAAACAATTAGAGCTATATTTTTGTGTTGCTTATTACTTCTTTTGCTTGAGGTAATTATTTCGGCAATAGTTGTGTGTTTGTTTTAATTAATTGTATACCTGTAAATTATGTTTCGTGTGGTTTCAAGAAAACAAAACTGTAGACGATACAAAATATAGATATTTTAAATCATAGAATGTAAGTTCTTAATCTGAATATTTGTAAGTATATCATTTAATAAATATATAAATTAATTGTAAAATACTGTATATTTTGTTGATGGTTATCATTAAAATATATGCTTAACTTTTGTGACGCAGAGTTTAAAAAAATGAAATGTTGGGATTTAAGGAGTTTATTCGAAGGTTATAGATATACAGTTAAAAATAGATACAAATAAATCACAGTTAAACTTGGTAAATTAAGGGTCTGCTCCAGTAAACGAGAAAGCAACCGGCGACGCCATCGCTTCACTCTATAGCCGTATCTAAACAGTGCAATTTCTTGCAGTTGAGTGCTTTGACATTGCCTCATTTAAAACCATTTTATAAATTCATCATTTGTAATTGAGTGCTGAAAAACACTGAATATTCTTTATAAAATTGCGGATCTGGCTTGAAATTCACTTTTAATTATAATTTGTTTATTGTGTAAAGAAAAAAAAAGTTTAAACTTGGTACTTAAAAAATGTCAATGTGACAAATGAAAGCGATTAAAAAGATGTGAAACGCAAAACGGAAGCGTATTGTGACTATGGTTAAAATGAGTCCTTGCAAACAATTTATTGTAAAAAATAAATGAAATAACTGGTTTTAAATTGAACATTGCTCTTATGGGATAAAAATCCAAGATGGCCGTCACTACAGCAGACCCTTAAGAAAAATATATCGATTGAAATTTCAAGAAGATAGTGCATTTTGTTTACTTTAAAATGGTTTATTGTATTGTAAGTTCGAAAAAATAAGTAGGTTCAATTTCATACAATATTAAAATAAAAAGAGTATATTAAAAATAAGAATCATATAATATATTATATCAGTTCATATCATATATTTTTCCTAAGTTGTCTGAAATCAGAGGTTTTTAAACTTGACTGGATCAGAGTAGTGTCCATTTAGTTTCGAAACTCGCATAAATATCTACATATTAGAGTAGATTATCTAATCTGGATAAATCGTTCGATCAAATGGAGCATAGAATGCATTGAGTTGTCTATTGTATGTGTTATCAGTGGCTTTCGAGACCATTTGTGTCCGATTGGTAAAATAAATAAGGCTGGATTTGTTTTTACTGCAGCTTCTACACCGAGCCGATTGTAGCATTCGAAAAATAAATCGTCCATGACAGCGAACTCCCTTGCATTATGCGAGTAAATACGTACACTTGTAAATTAATTTACTGTTTTATTTGCTTGGTAAACAATAATATTGATCTCACACTAAAATGGTAAATGAATGTTATGAGTTATTATTTTTAGTTGTTTGTGAATTATTTTTCTCTTCATCCGTATAAAAATATACTAAACATAAACAAGATGTAAGTTACATTTTAGACAACAAATTAAAATTAATAGAATTCAAGTTTATTAGTATTAGGTTTATTAAGTAATAAATGGTTTTGAAAGAGATGTGGACATTTGAAAATGTTCTTATAATGTGAATTAAATAAATAAATACGCCAATCAGAATTAAAACCCTCTACACCTAATTTATTGCATAAAGAACCTGAACCACTAACGGCATTTCAAAGAACCATTGAATCAAATATTTTCTTAAGTCGATACCACTGATTTGTACTTATTATATTGACAAAATTATATGACCCTTAAAATGCAATACCAATACAATATTATTACCTTGGGTTGGTAAAGGTCAAATTAGTCAAACTTTGATCAAATAGGTCATATAAACTTAGGTCAAATTGGATTATTTAATAATGCTATCTACACACCATCCTCAATAAGTTCAGAAATATAATGTTTTTGATGTAACGAGTTAGGGCATGTCAAGCAAAAATGTAATTTCAAAAATTCTTGGTCATTGAAAATGTACGTTGTTAGTATTACTATTGCATAAGCGTATGTAATACCCATTGATTCCTGTATGCTAAAAGGCATTGCGGAAACGCGTACAATGGTTGGGTAAGTAACAAGATGGCAACTTGTTATTTCATCTAATGAACTATGTACGTTATTAGTTCTTTGATTCAATTTAGTGTGCGATGTTATAATAAGAAATACAGGAGAAGTATACGAATTAGATACCACGTTAGTTGAGATAAATAGACTACTATTAATATCTTAAGTTTTTTTCAGGCCTGGTTAATGGCGACATAGCGATCTCATGAGGGAAGTATAAATACAATGGTGACATTAAATAGAAAAATTGAACGTAAGGGATGAAGAGAGGGTGAAGGGTTAAGAGGTTGGTCTCAACAGTAGAGGAGGGGTGTCAAGTGGGATGTAAAGGACTTATCATATACGCATGAGATAACTCTTGATTATAACCTCTTGCACTGAAAGAGTTAATAATGTTTTAGTAAATAAGCGCTGGGTATAAAACCATCTTTCTCGCTGATACACAACTAAAACCTAGAGCAATTTTTTAATTTCCTTCGAATTGAAATAAAATCAAGAGTGTTTACTACTTGGTTAATAATTTGTTTATAATATTGCCTAGGTGTACGTTTATTTGATAGAATCTAGACGTGAACCTTCACTGGCAAGTAGTTTTAAACTCAAACCTGAAGACATTGCAGCAAAATATAAGATTTGGTTAGTTATGTATTACATTAAATTAATATGTTTTCCCCAGGTGTTTGGGACGTAAAGCCATATATTTTAAGTATGTTAAAATAACAGATCAAATTATAACGTTGTGATCAAAATATTACTAAACGAGTTTTAAATTATTTATGGAAGTTAGCTGAAAAGCAGCAATTTGTCATTAATTTTGTTGTAACTTAAGAAGAGTTTTGCAATTTCAAGATGGTAGGGATATTTCATACAATTTATTAATCATATATTAGTTAACATAGATTGTATTTATAGGCCTACTAACAATAAAATTATTTAAAAATATAAGATAGTTTTTCTATCACTTTTGTTTAATTGATAATGTTTTAAAAATGTAATCTGGCATAAAGAAATATTTCTAAGCTGAGAGTAAATAATAGATTCCGAAAGAATCATGTGAACGTGATGGATGTCCGTTATTTAAGGACCTGTGGAAATGTATTTGTTTACAATATTACTTTAGGTTATGCTAAGACATATCTCTGCAAGCTTACAAACACAAAAGTGAGTAAAGTTAGGTTTTGTTTATAGCTTTCTATAGAAAGCGATACACGTAAAGTCCATTAATTACTTCGACTGGAATATTTAAATTTATTTAAGGTTTAGTTTTATCGTTGAAAATAATTTTATTATTTTATATCACTATGTAATAGCATTCTAACGGAATCACGTGACATTTACTTAAAAAAAGAGTATAACATATTCATAAAAATATCGTATTTAAATAATAGTGCATATACACTCGAGCAAGGTAACTGCCATGAGGGAGTCACTAAGCAGGTTACATATTACTGTAAAGACCATCTCTGTTTATCAAAAGATTTCAGATATATATCTTACAACTTATAAGTGTACACACAGAGTATATATATTGCACACTGTTTTAAGATGTTTGAGAAGTTTTATTTTATCGGTGTAACACGTTTCATTTCTCAACCTTGGCCATTCCCAAGGACAGGGACAAAAGCCGCTTCTACCTGGATTTTTGAAACAAGTCCTTGGCGTGGCCACTTAATGATTGGTTGATCTACCTAAGGTGGGGGAAAAGGGGAGAATTGGTCTGTTTAGTTTATAGTTTCATTCTTGTTAGCTTTAGTTTAGATTTAGAACCCTCCGATGATGGTAACTTGGTTACCAAAATGTACATCAGGGAACTAGAATAGCTATATTAATAAATGTGTCTCAGTTTATTTGTGTAGTTTTATTCACCGAACTTTTTGTTGGGGCTTCAGTGTTTCTTATTATTCTATGTCCTTTACTCTTGCATTTTATAAGAGGCCTACTTATTATTGTTAATGTATGTTGTTTAAAAAATTCTTTGGGGAATAGTAATGTGGTACATAATACAAAATATAATTTAAAACTAACCATAACAGCGTCTACGTTTTAAATTTATAAAACTGTTTATTATTTTAATGGCTATTGCCCTTAAATTATTTTTGAAATTTTATAGATTGAAATAAATAACTATATTAAGTGGAAATTAAATTAATGCCAATCTTGGTGACCATTTTTTAAAAGTGATAAAAATTAGTTTAGTTTTGTTTTTTCTTTTTATTTTCATAATATACAATAGTTTTTTGTATTTTATAAGTCAACCTGACAGACGGTAAAAAATGTCAAAAATATGCCATACAATAAATAATTTCAAGTATGGATCATTACTATTATTATGCTCATGACAATAATATAGAAATGATTATGAATATAATATATTTGTGTGATTTGAGTATATGGATATTCATTTCTTAATATTGAAACTACTTTGGATTAAATTGCAATTGTGTGTTTCTCAACTCCCATTGATTATCACCAAATACTAATAATACTATGCCTCCTAAGTTATTTATTGGAATCATTAAAAACACGACACCCATTCAACCAATCAGATACAGGTCCCAAGAATATGCCACCCTTCTTCTTCTTGCTGGCTGTCGCATTGTTTAATTGCCACCCCCTTTCCTCATTACGCGCGCAATCTCACAAGAATGTTGCTCTGATGCTCAAATATTGCAGGCGACAGTTAAGTGATGGTTTCACTGCAGATTATTTCTTGATACAAATTATCCAACAGTCAAATGTTTTAAGCAAATGCCTAGCTTCCGACTTGGTTTAATCAACCGTAGCAAACCACAAGGGCTCTAGCACCCTGAATCACAGACACAAATAAAATAAGAAATTCTTTCAAATTTACACAAACTAAAATCGTGCGTATTTATAGGCCTAGTAATAGATAAATAGCGAGTGGAATACTACAAACCGTAATGCAAATTTACATATCAGAAATAGTCTTAATCCTCACTTTGTTGTAACACACGGTTACAACAAGGATGTGATGGTAACATTTTCAATTAAGTTTTGTGCTGTTGGTGCATTTAAATCAGGGTAGAAATATTTTTGACTTAAACAAGTGTTTTAAAAGTTTTGCTCAATACATTTTTTATCACAAATAAAATTATAAATGGGGTTTATAATACCGTACTTATCTTTTTTTTATCATTGGAATGTACTTTCAAAGAGTTAGCAATTTCCAGAGCTGTTAGTTTATACTAATATTATAAAGAGGTCAAATAAATATGTTTTTTGTTGTATGTAGGGGGTAATCTCTGGAAATACTGAACCGATTGAAAAAATATTTTTACTAAAAAAAAACTACACTATCCCTTAGTAACATAGGCTAGAATTAATTTAGATTTAAGGGTTGAAACAACCAATAAAACTATAAATATTAATTGTTATACTTTCCTTAAAAGCAAGAGAGTTGAAATTTTGTACATTTATTTCTTACAAGATACATAGAAAAAGTAGCATAGATTTACATTTTTAGCGTGCTGCTATGGAGTGAAAATGTAGTAACAACCCCTACAAACAAATGTACATTGATAAACTTTCCTTAAAGCTACAGAACTGAAAATTTGGCCCTTATTAATTTTAAGTGTTTTATAGGAAATTAAATAAATAATATCACACGTAACTTAAATAGTTACGTCTAATGGGTGAACTGGAGGGTTAACGCCCATTTACAATAAAAATACATTTTTCTATACTTCCCATATTGACACATTTGTTTCATAAGTGGTAATCTGTTTGCGTTAGCTTCACCGCGAGGGATGGCGAGCGAAGCGAGCAGGGGTGGAGTCCTCTAGTTAGTAATAAAGTTATAGAATAGATTTATAAGAACTGTGATGGGTTAATATCTCTGCGGATGAGGAGTAGACAGTGAAAACGTCAAAAGGTATTTCGAATTGAATTATATTAAACTATATTTTTTTTTTACGTTCTTCGTTTTTATATTTGGTAGCAAAATGAGCCAGATACGATGTTGTGACACAAACATAGTTACACCATATAATTTAATAATCTTAAATTGGTAAGGTATAATAGTAACGAAATCAGAATTAGAGTAACTCATAAGTTAACTACCTATTACTGAAACTGAGCATTTAGCAAATATATGATAATCACATACAGGATGTTACAAAAACCTTAACGGGCAGTACAGGATCGTATTGTATACATTGAAATAAATGAAAAATGTTCAGTAACTGTTTTTAATTCGGCTTAGTTTAGTTGCAATCTGCCATTTCTTTTTTTTACAAAACCTCAATGTAGCTCCAAAACTAGATAAGATTTTGAGTTCAAATTTGGTATAAGCATTTTGTATGTTACGATTTAGCCTACAAGTGTACCAAACACCAAGAATTTACTTTCATAATTTTAAAATGGCGGCAGTTATAATTTTTTAACGTAGATTATCCTGAAAACCGTTAACTTTACAAAAGCTGTACACTAGTTCAAGAGACAAAACTATTTTTTTTTTTAACTACTGACAAAGCGGGTTTTTGTTGTTTCAAAGGATAAACAGGTTAAAGGATAACCGGTTATTGAAAAAAGCTGAAAACGTAATTTCTTGGTAATTAATCTACAACGTCCAAAATTTATGAAAAAACTAACATTTCTGAAAAATGAATTTTATCTTATTTATTAAAACTAGAAGAGTTTTTCTAAAATTTTGGTTTTATGCTAATTTAGGATGTTGTAGACAATTACCAAGAAATTACGTTTTCAGTTTTGTTTCACTAACTCGGTTATCCTTTGATCTACAGAAACAACAAAAAACCGTTTTGTCAGTTGTTAAAAAAAAATATTTGATCCCTTGTAAATTAAAGGTTTTAAAGATATTCCACGTTACAAATTTTTAATGGCCATAATTTTGAAAATTATAAAAATACATTCTTGGTTTTATTATTAGTTATTGGGACATTTGACATCATTTGTGTATTAAAAATCAATCCACAACGTTTCGGGAGTGCAAATCAATTCCCGTTATCAATTGTTTAACAACTAAGGGAACATAAACCTAGAGATCTAGGCATATGTAAAGAAAACAAGTAAGGCTAAAATATACCACTAACTTTAAAAATCTACATAGTACATCTCAGAGCTGAAACTGAGAAGTCAAAAAAACACAATAATACAAACACACACATGAAGGCAAACCAAATGTTTACAGAACATAGTCAGACAATCAACTGTCATTAAAAAATAATAACTTCAAACAGAAAAATTCTTGGTGTTTGGTATACTTGTAAATCGTAACATACAAAAAGCTTGCCCCAAATTTGAACTTCATATCTGATAGATATCTGGAGTTACAGTGCGATGTTAGTGAAATTTGTTCGAAATCGATCGAATAGTTTTATAGTTATAGGACATAATAATAATACTTATTAGTTACTCTCCTACTTTAATGTATCCACTCTCCTACTTTTACAATTATGGAGTCACAGTGAATCTGTTTAATAATTTAAATATGTTTGTGAGAAAGTATGTGCCAGTTATGGTACCGTTTATTTCAGTGTAGGCGTATACGATACGATCTTGTATAGCCCGCTAAGGTTTTATGTTACTTTATGGCGAATAAAGTTTGGTTTGATGTATTACTAAGAGAAAAATTAATGTTATGAGAAATAATTATTATGTTTAATTGACTTAAGATTACTATGTATGTTTCCCTTACGCTTAAGATAATTTCACATCCACACCAAACGCCATTTAGAAAGTCAACATGCAAGGAATTTGTAAACATTAAACATAAGTAAGATGAAAGATACCTTATAAAAATATATAGACAGTGAAAAGCAGCAAGGTTCGCAAATAAAACTATGCATATTTGAAAACAGATTATTCTAATCTAATAAAAAACACCAGTTTACCCGAGTAGGTTTCCCAGATACTCTCGCCACCTTCGACAAGAAGATTTCATCCCACACTTTAAGGCAATGCACTTTTATCAATTCATTCTTCCAGGCGGACGAACACGATCCATTATTCAAACAGACTTTATTCCCTTTCTTTCTCTCACATTAAAGTTAATTGAATTTCTTTCGACGATTCAAAGCTGTTAACCTCAAATAGAAGCTATGCCACTTAGCTCTCCTCAGCTACACTTAGCTCTTACATATTGTGCCTATATTTAGTCACACTGTTCAAAGTTCGAAACCATTCGTTGAATTTTTTTAATTATTTGAAATTAAATTAATAAAGTTTTTGAAAATAGTTGTTTATTTGATTCTAGTACCTTCATATGCAAATATTAGTTTTATTTATATCGGGTATTTTACTCGAATGAGTATGCATTTGTAACTAATGGATAGACTACTCTTCTCCATTTATATCTAGAGTGTAGCCGCTATATTAGTTTATTCTTTGGCCTGATTTGAATAAACATAAATTGAAAAACGTCAAATAACAAGCTTCGAATTTAAAATAAAACAGCCGCATTTGGAGACTCTGGTCCTTTACATACTAAAACTGTATCTAGTTTCTTAACAGGTAGAGTCCCAGAGTAAGTTTGCTTACATTATTTCATAGTACATGTGTATCACATGACTGTGCTGCACGCACTATGTTCATTATAGCCAGTGTGTATCAAATCTGCTCACTATTTTTTGACATGTTCTAGGCTTTATGAATCGTATTTTCAGCATTTTAACATGTATAGCTTTATTGCCTTGGTTATGATCAACAGAAAAATATTGTTGGGTTGTGGTTTTTGGTAATCCTTTCACCCCACCACTTCCTAAATTAATTATTTCCTTTAGATGCTGTTTTAATCACGAGTGTTTTGTTGAGGTTGAAAATAACAACCCCAATGAAAATTCTGATGAACCGCCTAAAAAGCACATCATAAAAATGAGAAATAAGAGAAGCCTGTGTACATCGTGTTCCGAGCTGATGCTAAAAGAATATGGTCATGGCTATGCTGTAAAGTAAGTAAAAACAGTATGCCCAGGGTTTGACAACAATGTCGCTTAGGCCTATGTACATATTGCAATTTTTCCTAAACATTTGGTAGCTCGAAAGACACGAACTGTCTTATTTTTGATAATTATTAAATGAAAATTTCTCAGTTAGTTTTTGCTCAATTTATTATATGATACCGTGAAAAATTATTTTTTGTTTCATTTTCTTCATTTCATTGAGTTTTATTCATTTTTATAAGTAACCAGCTGGCCCGATCAGGCTTTGCACGGATAGACAAATCATAGTTAAATGTATATTAACCAACAAAATATATCAATAAATATATTATGTACTATGTTTTTCTTATGGGGATTTTTAGTAACTTTAACCCCCCTAACCCTCCCAAAATTTCGAATTTTTTTTAAAACCTTTCTTAGCGAGCAACTAGGGCCCTAGAGGATGCTACATATTTATACCAAATTTCATTCCAATCTGATCGGTGGTTTTTTTTAGTAACTTTGACCCCTCCAAACCTCCCCTAAAATTTCGAATTTTTTTAAAACCTTTCTTAGTGATCACTTACGGCCCTAGAGGAAGCTACATACTAAATTTCGTTCCAATCCGTTCAGTAGTTTTTGAGAAATCGTGATCAGTGAGTCAGAGGATTTGGCTTTTATACAGAGTGTCCCCGAACTCTCGAACTCTCTGGACCCCTTTTGTGGATATGTTCCTGGGATCGAGACAAACCTATTTCACAATATAAACAATATATAAGTCTACGGGGCTTATTTTTCGTCTGTCTGTCAGTATGTCTTTTTTACAAAACACTTAATATTTTTGAAAGTAGAAAGGATATTGAGCTCAAACTTTGTACACCTATTTGTTGAGTAAAAGTTTACTTTTTTAATGACAAACACAATGTTTTTTTTTTTATTTTTGTATGTAGCTCAAAGGATGACAGAGATATTGACAAAAAAGGGGAAATGTATTTCTTGGTAGTTGTTAACAATATAAAGAATTAATCTAGAAACAAAATATTTTAAAGTTATTATGAGCTAAAATAATCAGTTATTTTCATTATGTTCCGAGCACTTTCTGAGCTGATTCTATTAGCAAAAAATAATGAAAAAAAAAATCAAATATGATCACAGCAATTTACCCCACACATAACGTGTAAATCACTATTTTATAATAATGTTGAATATTAAAAATTGATTTAAAGATATATTGAAAATATTTATAAGTCGCAAATGATATTTTAATGTGTCATTTTATTTAAATTTAACAGAAGAGTAATTTATTAATTACACTAAAAGGGTAAACTTGAGAAGAACATATTTAATTTTTCAACTAGTAATTTTCTGAAGTGCATAGAACAAAACTATGTTACAGCGTTTCTTGAAAATACATTACCTCAAGAATATGAGTTTGTATTTTAAAGCAGCCGAAAGGCTCTTTGAATACTTTATACGTTTCATCTCATATAATAAATTATAGAAACTCGTTTGTATTTTTGACAGTCGGAGGTACAAGACGCAATATGAGAGTGTAAGAAACGATTAAGTGTAGCTGAGTAGAGTTAAGTGGCGAAGGCATCAACTTGAGGTTAACAGCTGTGAATCTTCGAAGCAAATTCAATTAACTTTAATGTGAGAGAAAGAAAGGAAGAAAGGGAGTTAGTCTGGTTTGAATAATGGATCGTGTTCGTCTGTCTGTAAGAATGAATTGATAAAAGTGCATTGCTATATACTGAAAGGTGCAGTTAAGTGAGGTTATGTAGACAAACCTTGTTGAGAGGGTATTTGGGAAAATGTAAGGTCATTTCTGCATTGTAGTAGTACTTAACGAAAAAAAACATTTATATATACACTACTGTATTAAAATCGTGTAAACACTTAGCGAATCATCATATAAATTTAATAATAACTGAATATTTGAAATCCAATGCAGCGTTATTTTGCGATCTGTTAAATTACCAATGAAATGATCAGTTATCTTAAAATGATCTGTTAGACAAACTAATCAATGAAAATGTATATAAAATAGTTTATGGTTAATTATTATTTTAACTAATGCGGTTAAATCGTAAAGAAATTATATTAAAAAAAAAGAAAAATAATCGTAAACGAATTTTAAATGACATTGATTAAAAAAAAGAATCGTAAACTAATTTTAATGAAAAGGTTTTTTTTTAAAAGAATCGTAAACGAATTTTAACGACATTGATTAGCTCTTTAAAAAAAAGAATCTTAAACGAACTTTAATGATATTGATTTAGCTCTTTTTCAAAAGTATGTTATATTTAGAACATTAAAACGTTTTTTAATTTAAATAGACACATGGTTGGTTAAAATTTTCTGGAAATGAATAAATATTTTAAAATTTAATTGCCCAAAAGTAGTGTTCGACTTAATGAAACTCCTGAACTTCTAAGGGCAACTTACTAGACTGTACGGTTTCTGGTTCCAGAGATTTCGAGATTTGCTGTGTTTTTTATACAGAGTGTCCCACGAAGAAACGGAAAAAAATTTCAGGGCTGTTCCACTAGTGAAAAACGCATATACATATGGGCCCGGAAACGTTTCTTTTACCAGCTATCCGCCATTTTGTTTTTGTACTAAATAATTCATATTATCTATAAAACGGATTAACAGATTGAATTGAAATGTTGCACGTTAATAACCAATGTAAAGACCGACTTGTACCGACATAATACATTTTTTCAATAATTTGTTAAAAAAAATTTACATTTTAAATGAGAATAACTAAAAACTTCAAGAGTACATTCTTGTAGCCAGTTTAATTTCATATCGAATGTTATAACTGTCAAAACTATCGAACGACAGGTAACACTGAATCATCGTTCAACATAATTAATTGGTTGTGCTAATTCGTTATTGCCTGGGCTTTCCTCCTACGGGTATTGAACCAATGACTACATATCAATTGATATGTAGTCATTGATTGAACTAAGGGACTACATTTCAAAACAGATTGTTAAAACAAAGTTAAAATGCGCGGTCTTGGGACCCCCGTCAGGAACGAAGTTCATCACGCCTTTTCTTCAATTCTTTTAGCAGCCTTAACGGCAACATACACACATAATTTTAATTTTTAAATTGACGTTTGTTATTAGTTAGTTTTTTATACAAACATTTACTGTTTCCATACGTTTAATGTTATTATAATAAAGGTGTAGAATTAAATATACCATCACAGCTAAGATGCTAAACACAGTTAAATGTCCATTCATTGTAAATACATTCAATAAACAAAAATGTTGGTTCATCAGTTTAGGCCTACCCTAAAATTATTGTGTGTATGTTGCCGTTAAGGCAGGTAAAATAAATTAAATATACACATAATAACTTTAGGTTAGGCCTAGACTGATGAACGGACATTTTATGTTTATTGAATGTATTCCAGTGCTTGACGATAATATCTGAACTACGCCGGAAGGAACGATCATTATACAAAATTATGTTAAATTATTTTCAGTAACAAAAATGATGAGGGGGGGGGGGTGGTTAAAGGGACTTTATGAACATCTGTATAACATACAAATTTATATGAAATTACCAGACTCTATAATAAAACTCAACGAGTTTTCTAACACTCTTTAAAATTATCTGACTATTTCACTTTTTAAAATTAAAATTCAGCATAATTTAAAATATTTTATCGTGTCATGTAAATAAGATTTGTTTACTGGACTAATATTGAACGATATCAATTCAAGTGCATTGCAAAAGATTAACATTGATAAATATTGCCTCACTAATCCGGCTTTTATTGGAAACTTACTCCACTCCTTGCCAGTATTACACGATCTTTCCTTTATTGTTCCCCTTCATTGTTTTACAGCGATTGAATTGAAAATGAATCGAACCACTCTTGAGACATTACGAGCCTAAGACGTAGGGTTCCTACGCAAACCATTTATATTATTGTACTTCTGGAGAGCTATTGGAAGACAATTTGAAAAAGAGTGGATCTCGTTAAGTCTGAATTATTGGCTTCGATTTATAATATATACTGCTATAAGGCATTTAGTTTTATACTTCAATTTAAGAGTGATTTATCTTCTATACGTGGAGTGGTTATTAAACCAGTATGTAATTAATTTTGTTAAATAAAATAGTAATGTACATCTTACTTACTAAATCATACCTTATAAAGTACACGCAATAAAAGCAAGCATAACTACTTTTATTTGTTATACATAAAATAATATGGCAGATTTTTTAAAACTAAAACAAACAGATTTGTTTTCGTTACATTTCTTGTAGACGTTTTCAGTTCTGTCTATCCGATTTGGTAATTATGTAAATTTGATAGTTTTCCAAAAAGTATGATAATTACAGACGGCTGTTTAATTTGCATGTATTTTTTTTATTCGCCATAATATCTATAACACTATTTTAGAAAAACAAAAGAAAGAAAAGCAGGCATTATTATACAGTTTTGTTAGTTTCTATTATTAATTTTTAATACATATATAATGACAAATTTTTTTTTAAATGAAAGAAATGAGATTTTTGAAACACACACCCTGCTTAACTTAGTACTAAATATAATTTTCCTACTAGACGAACAAATTCTGTAACTAATACAAAATTGAAAGTGATAGTTTTTTTTAATAGGATATATAATTTTGTTGGTGATACACTGACATTCTGAGCGAAAGTTTCACCAATATAGTTCATAGGTAGGATAATGCATGTACCTTTCATTATAGAACCCAAATCATGCTAATAAGGTCAGTATTTTTGTTTTAATAAACAAAGCACGTGTAATTAAGAATTATGCACAAATCATGATAATATTTTTGAAATTTAATAATTTCCGTAAATTTCTGAACTCTTTATGATATTACTATAAGTAATAAAATCATAAACACAGGGTGGCTGCTACTAAAATATATAGAAGTTAATTTCAATTATTATTTCGTTACATATCTATTGCAATATATTTTCGTGATTAAGTATAGCAACAAGTCATTCACAATTTAAGTTTGACGATATGTTATTTTACTGCTTAATTTGTTTATGTAATAAACTAGCAATGTATTTGAATAAATACATTTATGTAACCTACTTAATATTATTTGTATGTGTTACCACGTCTCCACAAGTAATGTCTTGCTCACCTGTCGTAGTAGTAGTCCCTGAAACAGACAAACAGATTAGGATTGTTAATTGTATTCTGTAAATTAATATTATCTACAACAAGAGTAAACCGGTAAATGTGAACAAAATGAATTCCGAATTTTGTTACTCTGTAAAACGTATGTACACATATTATGGTTTTAGTTGTACAATAAAAATACAGATCATATTATAATATTTACCTTTTAATAGGCTAATATTAAATGTATTAACATATTTGAGTGATGTATTATGATTAAATGCTACTAAATTATTAACTGATTGTTTCAATATTAAAATTTAAAAAATTCTCAGTGAATTTCTTAATTTAAATACAAGCAATTGGTTCATAAAATAATATAAAATAAAATTTTGTAATTTTGACGAAATTGAAATATATTTCTCAAGTATTTTTGTACCTGATAAATAGACACATATTTTTCTTTGCATAAGTATTTTATATTTTTTCTGTGTCTTTAAAAATGTGTTTACTGTCTATAACTTTTAAATAATCGCATTAGATTTTTTAATAAATACTAATTTTGACTATAACTTTCTCTACATTACAAAACAAACTAACCAAAACAAATGAATCTCTATTTGAAATCAGAAAAAAATCGTATAAATATATACAATTGAAATATTAGCCACCGTCCTTTTTTAAGGCATATTACCAAGTTAGAAAAATAAAAGGAGTTTTACTATTCTGATTAGGGTATTATTTTGTCTATGAACATAACAATATCTAATTTAGTAATACAAATAATTCTATTAATAATTGTCACGTGATTTGTATATTCATGCCAACCGTCAAAAGTCACCATTAACTGATTGCAGGCATTAAATTACTACGTTTTGTGACAGATGACCAATACACTGCATCTTAAACTTCAAACAAATATGTGGTTTGTACATATTTAAATATGTGGCATGGTACATTTAAAGCTGCTAGCTTATCAGATATGAGAAAATATTATTACTATTCATTGTAATATTAAACTTATATCAACCTTGTAACCGCATTAAAGGTATGGGTTAAACGCACATTCAAAATTTGAATAATTTCGTTTCTGTAAAAATAAGTATTACTATAATATAATTTGTACTATATTCATTAAAAAAATTGTACAGTGCGCATTACAGGGCATCTGATTTATTAGGATCCGTCTTATTTAAAGAATGTAAAGTAATCACGTTAATGCTAGAAACGTTTTAGAAGTACCAAATAGAAACACCTTAAAACCAACAACCTTCAAGTATATTATGTTTTATATTTGTTTTTCTGTTATATATCCTACTTTACATTTGTAGCCTAAATGTGGTTAATAACTGCAATGATGTAGATGTATACCTTGTTCTTTTAATTGACCTGAGATCATTATACAAATTATGAATAAGGATGCTTAAAAAAAACAAACACTTGCTTCTAAATGAGCTGACACAATCATAAATATACGAAAAAGATTCAATATGTGCAACATTTTCGTGTCGCATAAATAATAATAATAACAATCTTTATTTTTTGAAGCGAAGTTAGGACCAAAACTAAAAATATACACATTTATCTTCTAAGTAAAATAAAACTAAAAGTAAACCAGGCTGCACTATATATAGCAATATAAACATATTACACTTTCATCATTATTTATTACATTGTGTATACATTATTTATTACAAGTAAATAGTGCGCATTGTCAAATATATATATAGTAAGCATACATACATTAAAATTATTTAAACGACTATCACGTTATATGGCATTGCTTAGTAAAATGTTAGAAGCAACCCTTCCACTTGACATTTAAAAACTTTAAATATGTTTTCTCAGAAGCAGTACCTATCAAGACGAATGGCTTAAACTGCATTTACCTACTTGAGATTTGTAAAAGTTTTAAGGGTGCAATATATTGTCAGCCACCCTGTTTTACCAATAAATGTGTAGCAGTTTTCGTAATCGGAAGACAGAAGTCACCCCCCCTCCCCCCTAAACCATTTACTGCGCAGCTAGTAAAACCACTGATTACATAATCAGAATAGTTATTTAACTTACTTTTTTTATTTTGTGCTCGTATCATGAGAGCACCGAAAAAAAATTCTATACAAAAAAGTTGACTTCAATAAGCAGAATTGAATCTATGGTAGGCCTAAATACCGCATTGGCTCGACCAATTTAGAAATTACCAAGTCAAAATGATTTTATAATGTGGGTTTCCGCTCTCCGGAATTCTGATCTTAAAAAAGAAAAGTCAATGTAAAGTGAACTAGTGTATAATATTGCCTTAAAATGTATATCCCCTATGTATTCAATGACACTTGTTGTTGGCTCCAATATCGACAGATATAAAGATTGTTTAGCACTGTTAAATTGTTCAGAATGGTCGGTTCTAACTAGTCCTGTGGAAGCTTAGTTCTAACTGTTTCGTTGGGAAATTATATTAGACTGAACTTATCTTCGAATAATGTTATAATTAAGCTGATTAGGCACTCTGATTAACAAAACATCTTTGGCAAGTTTTGGGATAATCATTTGCCAACAATGGAGTTCGTTTATAAATCCTCTTGTGGTGGATATCAGTAGTAATCTGGGATACTTTAGGACACGTGACGTCAGTGAGGTAGGAGGGAGGTGGGTTTTATAAGGTAGTCATGTCAAAATCATTTGTACACTGAATTACTTCATAATTGCCCTGTAATTTAACTTGTTCTTTAAAATGTAATATTTAAGTAATATATTTAAAATTTGTTCTTTTCGTTTAAACTACTTCAGTTGCAAATGAGGAATTTATGCGAAAGCGATTTCAGTAATGCGAAACATGTGTAACGATAATAATTAGTTTGAATATTTGTCTATATGGTTATGCAAATATTATTTACTAGCTGCCGTCCACTTTGTCCATGTAAAAAACAATTTTGATTATCCAGGAAATTTGTAATTTGAAAATGAAACCTATGTAATTAAAGGAAAATAGAGAATTGGTCTGCGTCTCTTTCGTGCTGAGTGAAGAGGTACGCTGGTACGCTTTACAAATTCTTCTGATAGATTTTTGGAATGTATAGCTATTTATATATTCGATTTACAAGTTGGATTCTCTTTGAAATCGTACGGCTGTAAGCTAGATAGACAATGCCGTAGCTCACGATTTGTAGAGACAATAAAATTGTAGCGCTTATTGTTTTGTTAAATGTTGAACAATTCAGTTTAAAACCGTTAGATTGAGAGGTTTTTATTGAAATGCATATGGTATTGCGGCGTTTTTGATAGAACTTTTAATTACCAACCCTTCTTCCATTCACTGTTTTGATTATTCTATCACAGTTTAGCCAGGAATGAAGTTCAAAAACATAGTTTATAAAATATGTTTAACATTTTGTTTGATGACTCTTCAAAAAAGTGTCGAAAATTCATTGCTGGAATTTACCGTGTCGATAAGACGAAATAAATGAGTAGAAGTTCAATTAAAAAAGCATAGGAAGATTTAGAGCTACATAAAACCTACAAATACATGAATTATTAAATTTTATATTACGATATGGGTTATAAAATTGATTAAATATAATCCCTACTTTTAACTGTATCTTTAAAGAATTCGAAAACTTTGCTTAAAAATATAATTTTAAACTTAATTTTTAAGATCATATCATTTGTTTTAAGAACTAACAACATAATTACATTATATACTAAACACGTATTCTACACAATGTTAAAAAGTAAAAGATTTTACCAAACGAAGACCATACATTGTTGAAAAACCTCTCTTCTGTGTTTTCTCATGCCTAATCATTTCTGTACAAAGTAAACGACAATAATAAATCCGACACAGACTATACAAATAGTCTTATTGTCTCCGAATGTACCTCGTTGCATACATAATAACAGAGTCGAATTCCATTAAAAACTTTGCTCATTTCCAGAACAAGATGGATAGCATTCACGTGTCTGTCTTGCTTCTCCCTGTCTGATATTAAACTGTTTGGGAAATAAAAACTTAAACCGCATTTATAGTCTCTTTTATAGATATTTCCTGTCGTGTATTTATTTAACTAAATTGTATTTCTTCCGACATTATTAAATAATAATTGTTAACGAATGAAATAATTACCCTCACTCAGACTGCTTTATAATTACAAAGTTAATGCAAAATGAATTTTAATATATGTGTTTACGAAAAGTATAATATTTAAAGCGTATAATATATGAATGGTAGGACATGAAAACTCTACATTAATAATATTTTTAACTCATTACATAATTAATTTACATCTTATTTTACTGTTTCATATTAGCTGAAATTGTAAGCGAACTCACTAATATCTTAACTTGACAAACACTAAATCAACTCTTATAAAAGCGAGTGTACGTCCGTACGTACATGAGTAACATATAATATAGCAGCTGATTTCACCCATCATATATGTTGTACACAAACCCAGTGTAGATAATCCTTATGTTATGTTTACAACTTCAATAATTATAATTTCTTATGAAGTTGATTTTTTTAAGTATAAGTTATAGAACCAAAATATGTTATAATACGTTATAATATTAACTTTGAGGTTATAAACTGAATATAAATACATCAACATCAAACATTCGTTTATACAAATTTAAAGAAGAAATACCTATTCGTTTAGCTTTTGAAACATTCGTACATCTTCATATAACATATAAACATTTTCGATTTTTAATTTCTTCACTATAATAATGATAACTTCTAATTTATTTGATCTTTCTCTATGAAATGTAAAGCAATAAGAAGATAATATTTTTATCTTTCTTTAAATATATAATAACATACATAAATACAAAATGTTAACAAATATTCCTACAGTTTTATAATCCTTATTATTGTACTCATTTACCGAGTTAAAAATCCCCGTCAGCATAGTTAGGCAGGTCTAGATAAAGTGTATTGTTTTTAAATAGTACTTTGTATAAAATTATGTATTTCTGATGTGTTTCTAATTAATCCGCCTGTGATTGCCAGGGGGGTTTACTAGTACGATATATAAAATAGATTTTGTAAATATTCACTATAACATATATGAAGTAGTTACGCACAGAAATATTTCCTCTTGGGATTAAGGTTTAAAATCGAATCACAATGAATTTACGGATGTACATAAAGTTAACCATATTTAAAAGAAAAACTTCCTACAATTCCAGCCTTAAAGTTATAGATTAAATTTACTTTAAATTTTCACCCAATTTTGACGACATCTAAATTGTTTTTGAACTTTTGATCCCGATATTAATGTATTAGTTACAACCTAATACACTTGGAAATGTAATGGAAAACTAGTGCAATGGAGATTGTACTGCAACCTGTTTACTGCTTTATGACCAATACAGATCAAAGTCTAGATGTTTAAGCAAAATTGTATGACAATTGGTAATCTAAAGGGTTCCAGAATTGCAGTAAATAGATAACAGTTTAAAGACAAGAACAATAGTGGCACATATAAATAGGTAGAGAGATGTAGAGTGCACGTCTTAAAAATTTAAGAGAAGTGTAGGAGAGAAACTAAATAATGAATGGTAATAAAAGAGAGATTTGTGTTGGTGAAACGGAGAGAGAAGCCAAAGTAAGCACCAACAAACATGTATGATGCAAATAGTTTTATCATGATAAAACAAAGTTTTATTAATATTTGTATTCGATTTGTTAATATTCTAATGCACTTAACTCAATTAGAAACTAAGTCTTTTTTCAAGATGAAGTAGAAACATTAACATCAAAAATACCTGCAAGGCGAATAAAGATAAAGTAAAGATAAAATAAAGTTTACAGATATTTGATTACCACAGATAAAGGAATTGTTACGATTGATTTTCCTCATGTCTTTACTTTATGCCAGTTATACTGGGGGTGGAGGAGTAGCTTGTAAGTGTTGGAGGTTAAAACTGCAATAAACATGGACGGCTGCTCAACGCTGCTCCCCTTTGGGAAAATATTTGTTTATTTCGAGGATATTAGATAAACACGATATCCATACAGAGAGCTCAGAGTGGTTCATGCTCAGAAATTCAGCTCCAGTTGTAAAAAACTTTTGTACATTTTTCTAAAAATACAAATACGATCCAATTCACCCTAGTTTTTATTTTTGAGTCGGACATTCAATTTGATGTATTACTATATAATACTCTTAGACAAGCAATATTTATTTTAAATTAGATTATACTTTCAGTTGAAATATAAGTTGTTAAAAAGTTATTATTAATTTGTCGAGAGGCTGGCCCTTGGGAAATCATTTGAATTTCTTCAATGTTTATCAAAGTACGTTTTCATTTATTCAGGATTACGCGGTTCATCGCCAGACGGGATAATTTGAATTTCCTCAAATCTAAATTACATCCAAATTGAGTTTCTTTTTGTAATGTAATAAGTGTCTTGGTATTCTTTTCTTACGATTGAAATAGGTTTTGACATTAAAAACAAAAAATTGATGGAAGAAACCAACATTAAGTAAACAAACATAAGTTATGAGTACCGAGTACATAGAAAAATAATAAAAAGTTTGAACAGTTTTATTTAAACATTAAATAATTGTTAGTAACATAAGTCTAAAGCATTTTAGTTCACCAATACCAACTAAAACTATATTTACTGTAAACAATTTACTGTATCAGCATAGTGAGAGAACATAATTTGTGGATTACTGTAGGGTCTATATCCCGTTTCACTCATATAAGTCGCCTTGTTATTTAAAAGCTCGTACAAATATGCGATTTAAATATTTTTTTACATTTAAAAACAAGTTTAAACTATGAATGTTGTTCTTTTGTTGCTTATTTATACTATTGTTTTTGTGTTACCAAGAGTTTTGGTTACAATTCAAATGTAAAAACACGGATATTTTTTTTATTCAAGTGAAATATTTTTATTCCAGAAATAAAGCAAAAATATATATATTTCCGTTTACTCTTAAAGTAAGAAAGAATATAAGTGAATATTAAATGCTCCATTTCACTAAAGTAAAGATTTGCTTTGTTGGAGATGCGTTTAATGACTTTATATGACATAGAAAAAGTATTAATTAAAACATAATTTTTAATATAGTGTAATTAGTGAATAGTTTTGTTATTAATATAATCAACGACAACAACGCACAGGAGAAACAAAAAGTATTTACTGGTAAAACAAACATGGAAATGGAAAATGTCGAGCTTGATATTCATGTAATTGATATCACTTGTTCTATTTTTTCAATAACCGGTTGTCAGTTTTCATGTTGTTCTACGTCGATATATCAGAATTGCAAATTAAACCAGTTCTTTCTAATCGTACGATTGTTTACAGTTTTCAATTAAAATATCGAGCAATCGTTTAATCTAACAACATTGTTTCTGTTACCCTCCAGAGGGCAAAGTTTAGGAATAACTATTGGAGTTGTGGAAAATGTATGTTTTTGAATAAATAACTTCACAACTGCTGTTTGTTTTAATTTATACAATCGGGATTATGGTGACTAATATTGTTAAATTATAAATTGTATTGTAATTGTTTTGAGTCGGTTATTGTGAACAGATTTATGGATGTATTGGTTTCAGTTAATTAATTTGATTCCATATATTTGGCCAAAGTACCTAAAATACAAATTTTTGACCTCAGATCCTAGTTATTTGTGGATTTGTAATTTTACTATTCTAAAAATGACCATAATTTCTTAAGATTCCTTCAATGAAGCATGTTAATAAATAGTAATCTTTTAGACTGAACTATAGTTGAAAACACTTTTGTTGATATAATTCATATTGGTTCAGGATATATGAAACTAAAATTGCATTGTGTTCCTGAAGGTGTAACAGCAATTTTCAAGATCAGCTATGATTATTGTTTAAACAACGAACGAACTAGCAGAATGCATGTGTGAAAGTTGTATCAGTTTTCCGGCAAGTTTTCTGGTCAATATCACACCTAAACATTTTTGTGCAAATCTAAGCTACAAAATCTTTCTAAAAACCCAAAAGCATTGTTTTTAAAAGAAACAAAAGTTACCCTTTACTGAGTACAGAGTACATTTTCAAAGAATATCAGGTTAACATTTAAACGGTAAATGGGATATCGGATTGACTAGCTTTGAACAATGAGTATAGCCATAAGTCCCTTGTGTCTGCCCTAGCGAAGCATTGATAAAACCGCACAATATGGTATTATCAGCCTTATCACACCACAAGGGATCCCTCGAGGGCTACTACTATATGTCCTGCTATCATTTAAGACATTAAATTGATTTTCTGTCACACCTTACTTCCTCCCTCTCACTTCTATTTTGACCACTGTATGAAGCACAATTTTATCTTATCTCACAATCGAACAGTCCTTCCCACTTAGTTGTATCACAATGAAACTATTTATCATCATATATGTTCTTTAGTACTTACTTTAGCTTCTCTTTCCGTTTCACTTACACGAATCTCTTTTATTACCATTCACTATTGTTTCTCTGCCCCATTTCTCTTTTTCCAAATCACCATCTCTTCAATTTCCACTCTACACCTTTCTGCCTATTTTTATATTTGCCATTATTTTTCTTGTCTTTCGCCTTACAATTTCTTCTTCCATTTTGCTCATCTTCCTACTCTCTCAATCTACCTCTACCCTAATTCACCCTATATCTCGCTCTTCTGCAACCTCTCATCCATTAATAACGTAATCCCCGGCACACTCTCTCCCCATCCTTGCCCACTCAAACTTCTCTCTAATTGTATGCAATTTCGCTTTTATTCATCTCTTCATACACACAGATTAGGTATGCATATAATTTTCTATGTGTATTTACGTTCATCTCGATGTCTGAATAAATTATATTTCCCCCAACACACCCTAACACCATCTCCGTGAAAGCACCCCTTGTCGTTCTACAAAAACTTATTTTACGTTTAATTCTACCCTTCTATTCTGCCTATACTGTCCACTTGTTAAATAATTATTAGCTTCGAGTTCATCCTACCTTAATAAACCAAGTGAACATTCAGTTTGTTCAGTTGTTTTAAAACTGGCTGAAGAAATCAGTTACACTTTAAATTAGTCGCCATTTATTTCAGTAATTCATAATAAAATTTTAACTTCACATTAAAATGGTAAAATTATTTTCATTAAATCTGTAAACCTTCTTAGCGATACATTCAGTCAGATTATAGTTTTTTAAACAGTTCGATGGAAACGTAATTTTTCTAAATTTTATTAATATTATAATATTTATTAATGTCATGATTCAGCCGATGGCAACCTTCCGAACATCGATACTTGAAACCGAAACACGGACAGTTAGCTTCCGTGATTAATGTTGATAGATCTGGTAGCTCTGTTGGTTTGTTTTCGTGGTTAATGTTGGCAGCTCT
>JAGFPH010000163.1:797921-823314 GCA_018207615.1 Philaenus spumarius | reverse complement strand
TCGTTTCAAAAAGTTTAATGAATGATTTTTAATGTTTCATAATATTAACAAGTTTGTTTATTTATTCTATTGTAAATTTACACTAAATTTTTATAAACATTTATTCTCATTATGTACGGTTAACTTTAATGCAATGCGTTAATCTACACTATTTAGAAATGTTTTCTTGTATTGGGCATTTTCCCAAATGAGTAAAATTATAAACGTACTCGCTCGTTTTAATTTATCTGTTTTTAAAAGGAATTTTCTTAGTAGCTCTGTAAGTTTAATGATGACATGCAATAGATATTTAGTCAAATTAGAGAGTGGGCGGTACTTAGTAAGGTCTACTAATGTTAGAACCTCCAGCAGAGTTGCGCTGGTTCGTACCTAGTTACTGGAGTACGCCTAAGTTCCACCAATGAATACCTTGTATTCATTGGTTCCACACACTACTTCTTCGTGCTTTCATTTTCTAACTGGTATACTGAAGTTTCAAGGGAATAAATATTTTTTTGTCTATGTTACTTTATTGCCAATGCTCTAGTGATAATAGGCCTACTTCTAATTACCTTAAGGTGAATTCCGTCAACTATCATCGGTTTGATGTGGTTACTATATATCTTTAATCACATTACGCGTTTCGACTTTTCAATTCAGTCATTAATGATCGAAAGTATTCGTGAACGGTCGCCGAAAATGTATGTTAGACCGTGTTTGTGTATAAATTTTAAATGTGTTGTGATTAATGTTGTTTAAGTGTTTGTGAAGTGTATTTGTGAAACATTTGAAATGAGACTGAATTGAAAAGTCGAAACGCGTAATGCGATTAAAGAGATATACTAACCACATTAAACCAAGGATAGTTGACGGAATTCACCTTAAGGTAATTAGAAGTACTAGCTGACCCGTGCGAATATTTCGCAAGTTCAGAGTAGGCCTACATTTACCTGATTTAACACGTTGATTTAATCCTGTTAATTAAGTTTATTTATTTACATTGGTTTATAAATAACAGTTTCTCTATACAATCTTACAGTGTAAACAATCTAACTAACAGCTGTCATGCTAGTCAAACATATGGTTAATAGACGGCGCCTTTCATTAGGATTACACAAAGTATATAAAAGTTTTTTTAATCAATTTTTGTTATTAAAACATGAATTTTAAGCTGTTTGTCTATTTTTCCGGTGTAGCGGTTAAGGAAAGCTTTAAAATGATGCCTCATTCATGTAACTTAATGATGTATTAAGGAAGTTATGGCGTACCGACAAAAAAATATCCTTGAGAAATAATATATGCGATTGTCATGAACTATCGAGTAAGTCTATAACATTATAGAATGGCTCTAGTGATAACTTGTTGCCAACATTTTCCACATTGACATGCTTAACTTAAGAATGTAACTTAAATGCTCTATTCGTACTTAAATGTTTATGTTTGCTCACCAATTACTTTGAAACTGCTGAACGGGTTTTAATACTTTCTACGCTATTCATGATAACACACAATGGTGCATATAACTTTCAAGAAACTCCAATTTAGTAGTTTTAAAATTATTACCATCTAGGCCTACATAATCGGTAACATACGCAATTCTCGTAAATATCTAGTACAGTTTGGGTATATAAAATTTTTGGCATGGTTGCGCAACGTTAATATATCTTTTAAATTACAAGACCAGGAAATTATTATGGGTTTTTTTTTATAAAAGTAAAATTGATTTAGAAGAGATGTTTATTGACCTGTCAATTTATTATTACGTTTTTGTCATTTGTAAGTGGTAAATAGTTTATTGTTTTGTGTTTCAGTTGTATCGTTTATTTATTTGTTGTATTTGGTATGTACTTATCTTAGAACACAAGTTACAATAAATAACGTACTACGGGGTGGGCAAAAAAATTTAAAAAAACATGACATTAAAAAAATTGCAATAACTCAACTCAAATATTTACATGATTTTGCCATTTCTACTTATGATAGATAATGTCCATGAAGTGTCGTCTTCCACATCCACACATGCCTCTCATCTCTTCTGCATATTTGCTGTAACCTTCCGCAACATTGACTGAGGAATGCACTGCTTTAGTTCAGCAATATTCTGGGGTTGAGAAACGAATACTTTACTCTTTAGATGGCTCCAGTTACAAGAGGTCACGTCTGGGGATCGCGCAGACCAGGAACATCACCAAACTGGGAAATCCCATGTCCCGGAAAAAGTTGACGTAAAATGGCATTGACTCATTTGATGTGTAACAATTTGTACCATATTCTGTTGGAACCAAGAGTTTGTGTCGATTCTATTCTGACGTAACTATGGCACCAGAAAAATTCTGAGCATGGCCAAATAGTGTTCTGAATTAATAGTGACTGGCATTCGTTCCCAAAAAAATATGGGCCAATGATTAAAAACTTAGCTACTCCACAACAAAGGGTGATTTTTCATGAAGTTCTCTTGGACTCTCGGCAGACTAATATCGAAAATGCTGTTGATTAACTTTTCCCGACAATTCAAAACGAGCTTCAATCGACATGACCAGTACTTGAAGAAGATTCGCTTCATTTACAAGCTGCAATAGTCTATGACACATGGTAAGGCGTAAACCGAAGTCCCTCTCGTTTAATTTCTGTGCCATTACTGTTTTATTTTCGGACAGAAGTATTTACAATTGCCATATCAATTCATTGTTTACGGGCTGAGCGCATAGGAATCTGCAGCACACTTGCGTGAAACATTGCGAACTGACCGAGGTCTGCCACTAGGTTGATTTTGAGTGCAGAAGCCGTGTTCCGGAAATTATCAACCCAAATTATAATATTTTTTGACTTGGATTGGACCATGACGGCCGAGGTTGAAGTGAGCACGACACCGACGTTGTGCATAAATCACAGATTCATTACTTTTCAAAAATGATAAATCACGATGATGTGGTAACCACTGATGACCTATGTTAATTAATCTCAAAATAGCATTAACTAACCAGTTATTTGCTGCAACAATTAACTCTTCAACAATTATTATAACAGCTGAGAAATTACAGTACAAAAGTAGGTCGGTTTTTATGGCTCATTTTATTATGTTTAAAATTGTGTGAAATTTCATTTTAATCTGATAAATTTAGTTAGCAAAGATTCTTAAAAAAAAATTAAATTAGTAAATATAGTACAAAACCAAACCAATTAAATATGTTTACGGGACACGAACAAGTAGTGTTATATCACTTAGAGCCGGATGTGGAGACATCAATAACTGTCAGGGGTTGAGGCAGCATTAATAAATTTAACCGTTCCGTGGTACCAATCCATCTTTCCAGCTTTGCCAGACAATGATTTTGATGGATTCAGATAGTCACGATCAAATAAATATTAATGGTTTCCAATGAATGTTACTATAATGTGTTGAAGGTAAAAGTACAAGAGGAAAGTGAAAAGAAATATAATATTTTTAAATCAACTAGTGGTATTAATACTGTGTTTATATTATGTAAATAGTATGATTAATTTTTGTAAATTTTATTGCTTTAAAAATATTTTGTTTCGTGAAAGATTTGTGTTCTTTTGTTGGGTATTTAAAACAAAAAATATTTTTCAGGTTATTATTGCATTAGGTCTGATGAAATGTATCCCTAATTTCATACCAGGGTGGATAGTTCTAAAAAGCTATTTGAATTAAAGCTAATTACTCGAGGAAAAAAAATCAAAAAAATTGTTCTCTATAGTCTATTTTACTGTCAGTAAGAAATGGAAGATGAAAACTTTAACCTTAATCGAAACAAGGTCCAACATATCGTGTAAACATCACAAACAAATATCTGTTTTAAGAAGCAAAATTATTTTTTTCAAATTGGCGTAAAGATGTTTAACAATTGAAAGTTCATGCAATAACACCAACTAATCTTTTTTCAATCAATCTTTTTCACTTACTTGCATAAACTCAAAGATCGATACAGATGACTTTTTCATTGAATGCGTTTTCAATCGTTAAACTTCGTCGTTAAATACATTTGTATTATACGTCCCACCACCTTACTTTTTGAAAATGTATAATTAACTCTGGAATGGAAAGCCGTCGTATTTCTTACGAGCGTACTTTTGTTTTGATACTGTACCACTTTGTGCACATATTGTTCTGTCCCTTCTAATGTCTATTCCTGCTTGCTACTCAAGATCAGTTGTGTGGAAGACGCTAGTGAGATAACCCTATAGTAGTGTCTATGATAACTTTTCGTAAATATTACTACTGCTTTCTAATAACGTAACTTTTTACAACAGTCACCTGTTTCAGTTTTTATAGTTTTGTCACATTGTAGGCCTACATATATTTATAAGGGTCAAATCTTATTAATTTCAAAAAGTTTGGTTGTCGACATTCTGAATATTGATTTAATAAATGAATAAGGTAACTAACCGTTTTATAATATTTTATTTTACAGCCGTAGCACGACAGCCGTTTCGGCTTCGGCTATTAGTAAAATATGTAACTTATCAAGTACTAGAAAGAAAATACACTCAAGTTGCAGACCGTAGTGCTTGTAAATTATGTCCAGCTGCCAAAAGATTAATGACAACTAGTCATATGTAAAGTATGCAATCAAACATTTTGTGGAGAACAAAGGGGGCAGATTCGTATAAACTGCACAGAAACTACAGACTAATTACAATGCAAAAATCTTTGCAAGTGATATAATTTATTTCTTCAAATTTTTACCATTCTAATTTGAATATTTTATTTTTATTTTATCCATTGTCTTACACCTTTCAGTTAATTGGAAACAATTTTATACTTTTATAAAATCAATATTGTGTTTTTAGCAATAGATGTATTGATTTTTTAACTGCAAGTAGAAAGGCATGTAATTTTTGTTATAATCTACACTAGTACATATAATAGAGTGCGTGTATCAAAGTTGAATGGTTTTTACGTTTTTAATTGCCTTAAAACATATTTTGTAAATTATTTAAATGAAATCGTTAAATTTACTACGGGTTTCTAGCAATGTAACTTTTACTAGGCCTTCCGTTTCAGGGTTGAAGATCGTCTCTGGCCTTTCATAATAGGAACTAGGCCTACTTATCTGCCAGATATCAGGTTTCTTTTAGATCAGATTCAGTTACCGACAAAGAAAAACAATAAAATATAATGGCCAAATCCGTGTAAAAACACCAATATTAACTAATAATAAAATTTACATAACTCTTTAAAAATGTATTTATAATGGAAGTTTGAAGTTGTTCCATAAATATAATTTTTTGTCAAAATATTTAACTAAAATCATTACTCTAAAAATCATTTAAAAACGAATTTCTAATCATTATTACGATTGATATGATTTTTGTCTTGAAATTATAAACTCAAAATTAGAACTTAACACAATTTGTAATATATTCCTGGTTAGTACCCTAAACAGAGTTTGGCATAGTTTCTCAACCATTTAGATTAAGTCCGCAATTAGTTTGCACAAAATGTATGGCTCTTTGCAATCAGCGACTCAAAATACATTATTAAAGTGGATTTCACTTTTAAGCATTTTTAAATGGTGTTTGCATGTAACTCTACATTTATTTTACAGTGTGTCGCAATTTCAGATCAGTAGGCAAGAGAAAGTTAAAGATAGTAACTTTAGCCTAAGTACATATTCAGACTTATTAAACTATACAAACGATCAAGTATTTAAATTTATCGCAAGATTCGCCCTAATTCAATATTATATCTTACACATCTTATTCTTGGCTTGACTCTACTTTTCTTGACATTCTTGAACTTAAGCTCATTGATTAAATATTAAAGATTTACACATTCGAATACTTGGCATCTTAGATTACACTGCAGTGGTTTGGCGTGTATGCCAAAAAAAGTTGTTTGTTTTGTCTGGCTTGCAATTGTACACATTAAACTGGCAACAGTCCAACTATTATAAAATTTAAAACAATGTAAATATATTAAGGGGAAATATTACTTACCTCTTTTAGGCTAAACTTTGTTTAAATGAATAGATTTAGTTAATTTCAATAAAATCTAATTTTAAACTTTACAAATTATTGGTTCTTAGACTTCTAACCATTAGTGCATGTTTTACAAAATACTTTTAAACTATAAATAATGTGGAACTTACGACCATCATGTTTATGTCTGTAGAAATCGCGTTGAAGATGTATCAAATTTTATATTTCGGCACAAATTCCAATTAATTTATAGTAAAAGTAAAAGCAGACAAAATTCAAAATACAAAACATGTTTAAAAAAACTCACCAATCATTTCCCGTTTTGGCGACATTTTGCCTCTTTCTCCCCGTTTGGTGTGGTTTTGGTTCTGCTACCATGTTTACATCTGTAAAAATAATTGGTGTCAAAAAATACGAAGATATGAGTAAAAATTAAAAAAGACATTTTATAAAATTAAACTTATTAAAGTATCTTTTACTGATATTATAAATAGAAGTTAATTAAAAACAAAATTAAAATAGAAATCATGATATTATTATAAAATATCATTATTATTTTACGTTATTGTTTTGTGCGATACTATTAAATTGAAACATTCTTTTGAAACGTAAAATCTTTAAAAAGTCTTCATAATGTTTCAAAGTGTATAGTTTCTAATAAAGTACAACTCGTATATAAACATAAACCTTTATTACTCGAGTTTTAGATATACAAGCAACGAGTGCTATATGCGAATACTTTATTTATACACATTATTTCAGATTACCCACAACAGTTAAGACTAAATAACTAAATACTAAATTTTGTTCACAAGTATAATTTAGGTTGACCAGTGGGAGAAATCACTTTACTAAAAGTAACACGGATGCACTCAAAATAACTTATGTGAGTCCAAACGAAGCCGTTCTTATTTTCAATAAAACCGTAAAAATCTATTATAGATCAGTAAGTTGTAGGTATGAGAATAGTCACTCAAATTAAGAAACGCGCGAGGCATTTGACCCTAGAAAACGAGAAACTAAATTTGGTGTACAAACATTGGTTATATTATAACCAATCCATTAGGAATATATTTTTGCGTCTAAAAGAAACATATAATACACTAAAGAAGGTGAAATATACGTTGTAAAGTTTACTACTGTGCGAAGTTCAATAGGGACTCGGAGGAGTTGCCGCAAGGGAAAAGTTGATTTACAACCACATGTTGCCTCTTTCTGCATACAGTAAAGCAGGTAGAACAGCTGATTTACTGTGGATACACATATACCAGCTGATTTATAGTAGAAGTCGTATTTGCTTTTATCGTTAAAATAATGCAATTGTTTAGGTTTTATTGTGGAAAGTTTTAACAAATAAACATTTATAATTAACTTTTTACACTTTGAGTAACTTAAAAATATGGAAACATATACTCCAGACACTCAAAAACTTTAATTAAACTGTTAATGTACAGAGCATTTTAAAAAATCACTACCAACTGAAAGCAGTGGTGCAAATACTTTGATGTATATTTTATTGCAGAAATATTTTAAATAAATTCGTTTCTTCAACATTATCTGTAAATTTTGCAAATTAAGCATTAATTTTTAAACAAGAGAAGCCTATCTAAATCAAAAACATCGGCAATATTATTTCCAAGTTAATAATTGTTTAATTGCGAAGAAAAACGTAAAATTCGGCAGGAGTAGTTCCTTGGATGAACTAGGCAGGTATTTAAAAAATATATATATTTATTATTTAAAAATATTGTAAATGTATAATGATTAGTGTTTAGGAAATAATACAATACCAAAATTACTAGTATCTCCTGTGGCCGAAGGTATTGATTATAAAGTAACGACATTCAACTTGTTTCTCTTATAATTAATAGGCATTTATCATAAGTATGAACATTATTAATTAGTATCTTGACTATAACAGGAATATAGTGAGAAAAGGCGAAGAAGAAGCTTGATGGAATTAATTACAAAATTTAGTAAACATGTGAAATTCCTTGGAAGTAACCATTTTTGGGTAGATTAATTTATAAATAAATAAATATAAGCGATAAGAAATTTAAATTTGAAATAAATGGAAACTATTTAATTATTTGATTGGAAAATGTTTTGGTTGTTTGTTAATATTTGCCCGTGCAGGGAAGGCAAAGGGTTATTAGCTCACACAGTCATGAATATAATAAAAATGATTTCATTTAATTGTTTGATGAGTTTGAATTAAAAAAAAATTATTTGTGTAGAAGAATATAAACCCATGACCTAAAAATATATTTTTATATTCATTACATTAATAACCAACTGCATAAAATAACAGATAACACTGAGGATTCGGATAACCAGCTTAGAAACATAATTTTAGGTTGTTGGGCTTAATTATTTTATTTCAGTTGTCTTAACGGCAATATTCTTTTGTAATTGCCTTAGCAACCAACTGCATAAAACAACAGATCAAACAGCTGATTCGGATAACCAGCTTAGAAACATAATTTTACGTTAGGCTTAGTTATTTTATTTCATTTGTCTTAACGGCAATACATACGTGTAATTGCAATACTATTTTAGGTTATGCCTAGTTTATTTTATTTGATATATTAAACACATATTTTTGGTTTTATGCACACCTACTTTACAGCACAGTACCTTTAGAATGATATAAGTTTCGTTCCTCTTCTTTTGTAATAAATACTAAAAATCCGTACTACAAATTCCGACGTTCACGTATTAAAATAATGATATAATTTAACAACGCAAATAGTCTTTAGATAGATATAAATAGATATTTATATTATCCGCAAAATGTAGTCAAATATGTGATTTCTAAATAAATGAAGCAAGAAGAACCAATCAAAGATTAAATACCAACGTAAAGTCTTCGCACTGTTTGTGAAGTGCGTTCCATGCGTCAGAGTGTTTAAGTAGAAATGGTAAAACTTGCTCATCAATCGGGTTTAGACTGTAAAAGTGACTAGAATTTAAATTGTTTTGTGTAAACGTCGTTCCATTAAACGTAAACAGCGTTCGTATTTATTAGTCAACTGTAAAAGACAACACAATAAACGCTTCCGTATCTTGTCAACAATTAAATCACCATCGCTTCCTAACTTACTAAACACTTATCGTCATAATGTTAGCCACTAAGTTTTTTTTTGTAATTTAAATATAATTTAAATTGTGCGTATATTAATTGTATTACCAAACATTATCTCCTATAATAACGAGTGTACGTCCGTACGTAATGAGTGTAAGACCGTAATTTAAACTTATCGTAATAAAGTACTTTTTTAATGCAAAAGTTTATAAATATAATTTATTCTTTTGTCATCTTAAATGTTATATCTACCAATACGAAATAAAAAGCAATTAAAAGATAGTATTTTTATCTTTCTTTAAATACATAACAACTTATATTAAGAAAAATGTTTTACAAATAGGCCTACAGTTTTATAATCCTTATTATTGTACACATTTACCGAGATAAAAATCCCCGTCAGCATAGTTAGGTAGGCTTAAATAAGTAGGCCTTAATGTTGTTTTTAAACAGTTTGTTTTTTAAATTATGTATTTCTAATGTGTATATAATTAATCAACCTGTGATTTTTCACGGGGGCTTACTACTCTGAATATAAAAGGCATTCCGTTAAAAAAAAAGTACCTATTAAAAACGAACCCTTCCTTTCTCACTACAATTCAAAATCAGAACGAACCGAAAATACTTAATTCAATGATTTTTGTAGAGTAGTTATTTCATATTAAAAGCAAGCTTTAAGAAATAAATATTAGTTAAATAAATTAGTTAAATTTGTTGTAAAACTCTTTTATATAACATATGTACATTCTACAAATTTACTTTAATTATGTTGTATTCCTTTTATAAGTTATTTATTATTGATATTGTTAAATAACTTTCACTAGATAGACAGTTCCATTAATTTCTTTAAAACCGTTAAGTATTAAAAGTATCCCCAGATAATTCATTCCCCAACATACATTCTCCTAACTTTGGCTCCAATCTCGGATAAAGTTAGTTCTCACTTGAAAGTATTTGCGTGCCGGAGTGTGGGAATCAGCAAGCCTGAAACATGGCTCTCGCATTAGACTCTTCCAATAACACAAGGCAAACCCGTTCGACTGGACGTAACTCGCCACTTTACAGTCTCTATTCAGCCTTTCCTGTGAAACCGGATACTTAGGTAGATCCAAACAGTTGAAATAAACCAAAATCATTTCTCTCTATCATAGATTTTCAACTTACTCAGACAATTCGACTCTGTGTATAACGCTTAGTAAACAAACTATTCGTTTAAATACAAATGCAATTTTTATTTGTTTGATAAAATAATAGTACAGCATTTCTTAACATTAAATGTAGAACTGAACCAGCTTGTGAAATACGCGACAGTCGAAACTTTCAAAATATTTCTTTAACCTGTTGTTGAGTACAGTTATACAATGTTAACGTATTCAACATATATCAAGTTCCGGCCTAAAGCATGCATGTGTGCATTACACAATCCATTTACGCTTTTTTACCTCCTTCATAATTTTACTCTCCTTTATGATAATTTTGTGAAACTTAGAACATAGTTTGAGGGCCACCATGTAATAAATACGAAATTTAAAAGATAAAGATTTAAAAAGCAAATGTTACTATTCACACACTCACCCATCAATGTTTTGAAGGAGGAGAATTTACCCGTGGAGAAGGAGACTTGAAATGTAGCATGATGATAGATAGAGCTTCGGGTAGAAACAAAAGGCGCTATGTTTGCTGGCGGGTGAATCAGAATTTACCGTCACGCATTTTATGAAACGCTCTATTGTGAAACGCTCTATTCCGTTACGCATTTTCTGAAACGCTCTACTTCGTCAGTTTGAAAAGTCTTGCCGAGATTCGAACCAGCAGAGTCCATCACCATAGACTAGTACCTTAGCTTGTTAGGCCACGAACGCATTGCTATTTTAGTATATTTGAGTTGGGGTGTATAAGTGTAACAGATTGTCCTACGTCATAGGCTTAACCCGTTAATATTAACACAATGTATAGTTTAATTGGTAATACCTCTGAAATAAACATTGTGCTTCCTCATTTCGTAAGTTGTGTTAAAAATGTACACTTCTCCCGTATGGTCTTAAGCACACAATTTATATATTTTTATTTAAATGCCTTATATCAATCAGGACCGATAAAAACAACAACGAAATTAAATTATCAGTTGCTTTGGATAACTTTTATTTGGATCTAACTTGTCTTATGCTCTGCAGATAACACTGAATCTATCCAAGTTCGTTTTTTATTGTTTATTTCTACAAATAGAATCCAATAATTTGTCTCCCAATTTATATATTCAATTCAAAGTTAATCTTTTTGATTACATTATGTAATTATCATCAGATACACATTAAACTATATATATTTCTTCATTGAGTCTGCAGTGCACATACAATTTCTTAGCCATAATTTTATAAAGGGAAAATAAAACAATACTAATTATTTGGTTTTCTAATGTATTGTATGTAGAATACAAAATACTCTAGCATTTTTCATTGCGTCACGTAGAAAGAGACAGATTTCTTGTAAAAGTTCTCACTTTGTTTATTAATTTCTTTTCCTTAAATAACTAGGCGAACAAGTTGTCATATGGATAAAGGCTATTTATATTTATATACTACAAAGGAACTAAGCACGCAAAACCTCATTAATATTTAAAACAATTATAATCTTGCATACGTTTTAAATGCAACACATTTTTCATCACACATTAATAAATTCGATCTTTTTAAAAAAATCACAACTCGAAGTCAACATCATTCTGGATAAAAATTTAAGTTAATTCTCATTATCTTAATCTATAAATCTGTGTGAAGTGAGCTATTACCTTTATCATCGGTCTTAACTACACATTATGTTTCTAAAACTAAAAATGTATAGATAAATATAATGCAATTAGACGAAATATTTCTAAAATAAAAAATGGAGTAAAACTAGGTTTAAGATGTTGCATTTTTTTCCAGGCCACTTTGCTACCCTCCTCTTTTTAGTCTACCTAATTGAAATTAATCAGCTATCGAAGTAATTTAAAACAAGTTTATTCTTGCAAATTATTTTTGGTTTTTAACTTGGCAGGTATTGCCTTCTTATGTCATTGGTTGTATTTATTTTAATCTTCCTTAAATGTTGCCTAAATTGTTGAATTTGATCTTTCTTGTGAATCTCTTCTGGAAAAATAGCAATAATAGTTGAACAAATCTTTGCAAGGACAACGTTTAGACTTATTCCGATAGAATCAGCCCAAGCTTTTAGTTAGGAAAACTAATGACCTATTAGACTCTGCTGGTCATTTGTTCGATGTCATTACTATAGTTACTGCGTACAAAAACACTATTAAAGTTCTTTATACAGTTTTGCAACAACTTTATAGAACAAATCGTTCAAGTTACAGATTACTGTATTGATTTACTGCTGTATTTAACCTATGTTAAATGAAAATCAACATTGTTGTTTTGTATCAACCACTTTGAAAAATAACAACAAAATATATCCTTCTTCAATGAAGCCTATATTCTTATATTTTATATTTTTGTCAATTAAAATAAACTAGGGGAGACCCCTGAGTGCTTTGCACGCCAACCCTCTTGCAATCTCTACTCAGTTAACTATTGAGAGCGAAGTGAAAACATGATTATTGTATACAAAGGAAGCCGTCAAATAATTACAGTATGACTGTTACTATTTTAGTATATATTACACAGTTTTTGAAGTAATGTCATCTCAGAAAACATTAACTAAAAATACTTGTTTTTGTTAATTTATTTACAAGTATTTTACATTCGTGGAATTAGTTGCATGGATCTTTAGATTATAGGTTTAATCAAATAGCTGAAAGTCATTTTTGAAATTTTTCGACAATGTTGCTATTTTCTTATGTTGTTGAACGCAGTCAGATGTATACAAAATATTGAAGACAATTTAGTTCTTTCTAATATCAATATTGTTATAGAGCCTAAAACTTGACTACGATTTAGTCATATCTGTTGAACATTTCCGTTCTCTCGCAAAGCCTATTTTTCTTTTAAATATTGAAATTAGCTAATAACACTCAATAGTCATTCGGACATTAACTGACTCAATTTACCGTTTGTTGCCAAATGGCATTGTCAATGTTGCCGCGCTAATAGGTTACTTTGTCGATTGCAGCATACATTTAACAAGCGGACAATCCGTAAGCATTGATACGCAAGATTGCTGCTATTGGTCTAAAGCCAATGTTTGATTGTATTCAATTGGCTCTGTAAATGTCTAACCAATTGTGCAAACATTATCCTTGATCGAGAAACTTCCAATGGCAAAGTGTTGTTTCTTTTTGGATAGTTATGTTGCTGCTACATTGTACCTTTAGTTTTAATTAATGCCAGGTGTAGTATTGAGTTGTGTTCTTGATACGTAATGGCTATTGTAAAATAGTTCTATAATTGACTGAATAATTGTAACTAATTATGTCCTGCTTTATTTATTACGCAAGAAAAAATACTCTTTGTTAATTCTATCTTTAGATAAATAAAATTCAACTGCTTATTCTAAGGTATGAATAAAAGTTATATGATTTAAACGCTAAATAAAAAAATGCTCGGCTTGGTTTGCAAGTCATAAATTTACTTTTTAGAAAATAAATAAAAGTAAAAAGTAAAAATTAAAGAAAACAGTCGCGGGACTGCCGAAGAAGTGAAAACTGTAATGAATATAAATAGTTGGTCATATTGGTTTAGCCTGAAATTTGATTATTTTAACACTACCAAGTAAACTCTTTTAACACAACTTACAAAATGAGGAAGAACAATTTCCAATTCAGAGGTATTATCAAGTAAACAATTTTAAAACAACTTACAAAATGAGGCAGCAAAAAATGAAATGTCCATTTCATTGGTAGCATGCATGTTTTTTACATCGTGATTCGATTGCGGTACGGTATGGTACGGTGCGCAAGATTTCATTTGAATACCACCGCAAATAGTGCTGAGCGGGCCATAAGAAGTTTTCACTTAAGGGGAGGATACCCTGTCCGCCATATTGAATCTGATTCCCATAAGATCAACGCTACAGAATAAGTCTTTTTTTTAATTCGTGGAATACATTAAAAAAATTTGTTTAATTTTGAAGTACTGTCATGTGCCGATGTTGATTGCTCAATACATTTTCAAAAGCCGTTTTATTCTTTTCATAAACGTATGATATAAATAGTAGAAAAATAGTAAACTTTATTAATTTTTTACTCAGTTGCAAAAACAGATATTGTAAAAAACCTTAGCAATCAACACACACAATCTATTTTACTTTAAGGAAAAAAATACAGCTTTCGTTTTTTGACAAAAATAACACAAAATTATGCTTTAAAGTAAAGGTATGGTTAGGTTAGGTTAACATTGATATTGGTTGATAACTTCGCAGTTATGAATTTAGGGCGCCGAGCCTTAAAAAAAAAAAACTGAAAACTTTTATGTGTTTAGTAATATTAATATTGTAATTATTATTAAATATTACTATTATGTAATACGTTTGATTAGTGATTAAAGGATTTTAAAAACATATTTTTAGTGTCATGTGAAATTACTTACATACTATGAGAAAGAGATATAAACCAGTTAAAAATTTAAAATATACAGTATGTTTTACTTTAGTTATCATGGGCGAATGATTTCGCCTTGTTATACGACTATTTACTCACCCACAACAGCAGCAATATTGCCTACCTTACGCCTGATGGGATTTGTATAGTACCGATATACCTTTAATACCAAAAAATAGGCCTACAGCTTTTTTAAAAACTGGAAAGACAAAATAGGATTCAGTGTAGTTAGTGGTTAAAGCTAACTTCCTAGTACAAGGGATGTTTGTGGACCAAATTAGTTATATACATTTTATACAAAAATGAAAAAAAAACAATAAGTACTACACTTGAGGTTTACACGATGAACTTTTATGTATAATGTAAATAATTAATTATAAAAGTAAAAAATTTTAAAGTAGACCTAGGCTCTTATAAAATATTTTACAATTTGAAATATTGTAGGCGTACTCATCATTTATATAACTTCTTACCTTTATTAGTATTGCACTAATTATTCAGGTTATGAGATTAATAATTAGTTATTGTTCATAAATCATTCAGCTCTTGTTTGTTGGAAGCACAATATTTATAATATTGTATTCTAGTACAAGTACGTGTTATAGCTCCAGTACATCGATGTAGACAACTAGACAAGTTGTCTAAATCAATGCTCCAGCATATTACTAATAATTAATTAACAACATAACGATTAATTCGTTTATAGTTTTGAATTAACTGGAGTTCTGATAAATACGTCCGAAGACATCATAATGTATGACTTTATAGGTTGTAATTGTATACAAATTACAAAACTTAAATTAATTTTTTTAATGTTTTACCATCAAACTTTTAAGTGAAAATCTAAAAGAAATATTGGTCTAGGCTTTTCTAACCTAAATTTGTTTTGAATTATTTATACTAGTTTTTACCATCGTTTAATTATTACGTTAAAAATAATCAAGTGTTAAAATTATTATTGCATATAGTTGGTTGCTATTACTTTATAATTACAAAAACTACCCAAATGAGAGTTTTTTTGTGATACACATGGTTTTTATTAACATTTGGTGCTACTTGTTTATTTGCAAAAAAATATTGTCTGATGTTGTGCAGAAGTTTATACAGTTATACTTTCAAATCCAGTTTAAATCACAACGGAGCAATTATCTTTGGTTTCTTTCAGAATCGTTGTCCACAACTCAGTAGAAAACTTTACTCAATCCTATAAAATGATTAATAATGTCATTGTTTTTTTGTTCTTTTTATAAAAAAAGATGTTGCACGTTTTATTAAACTTATTCAATCTTTACGACAATATGATAAATAACTTGCCTGTAAACAATGTGTATTTCAATTTAGATTGTTATGGAGTATCTAATAAGTATTTTATGGAGTAGAAAAATGGCTTTTCTGAATTCGGTGGTAATTTTTGCAGATATGTTAACGTTTGGATAATCAGTTCCCCAAATTAAGTCGATATCACTGTTTATACCAGAGATTTCGTGCAGGAAAAAATGTATACATATATTTTTAAATATAGTGTAATAGTACTGTAGTAACTTTGATACATATAAATATGGTAACAAAATTTGGTTTTTTTATTTTAGAACCAATTTAAATAATTTCATTGTTCTGGAAAGTCGGACAAATAAATCGAAAGTCTGTTGGTACACACTTAAAAATAACAACTAAATTAAAAATGTATTTATCTATTTTATATTTTATATGTATCTAAATGTATGCAACACTGTTAACTGAAATTACTGGATAAAACTTATAAAGAACGGTTTATAACAAAATACACACCGGCTTGTATATACAAAAGGAGCGGCGTGTTAGCTGGAAGCATGAAATGTGCTAATTAAAGAGCAGAGAGCCTAATTAAGGTTGTGATTGCTGACGCAGTGAGGCAGCACTGCACAAGACAAATTGTTATAGAAACAAACACGGATTTTGTAAAAATAATTAAAGCTACGAAATGTCTCATTAGAGATTATTTTTATCTCTCGTGAATAACTATACGGAATTACACGAGCTAAAATTGTTTGCCGTATGCTGGAAGAATGGCTTGTTTTTATCGTTTCAAAATTAAAATAAAAAATTGTGAAATGTAAAATTTGTTACATTTAAAACGAATGAAAGATTCTAATTGTTTTAAATATTGTTGAGGTTTTGCGTGCTTAGTTTATTTGCAGTATGAAAATGTGAAGAGTCATTATGACATATCCGAGCAATTGTATGCCTAATAATTTAAGGAAGTATAATGAGAAATTACTGAACAAAGGTTTGCAGTAAATCCATCTCTATTTACTTGGCACAATGGAAAATGTGAGACTATTTTTTATTCTGCATACAATACATTAGGAAACAAAATTAAATAAGTACTAATACATATCACTTTTACTATTTTCGCTTTCAAAAATTATAGCTAAGAACAGAAATTATTTTATGCACTGCAAACTTAATGAAGAAACATGTATAATTGAATGCGGGTCTGACGAATAATGGCATAATATAATCTTAAAGATTAACTTTAAGATGACTATATAAATTGTGAGACAAATATTGACTTATATTTGTAGAAATAAACAATAATAAACGAACTTGGATAGATTCAGTGCTATCTACAGAGCATACGACAAGTTAGATCAAAATATAAATGTTACTGTATACGAAACATCTCAAAATTTTAATTCGTTTATAATGTTTTTAATTTAGCGGTAGGAATATTTATCAAATTTTTAATTTAATGTAGACACACATTGTATAAAAGAAAAGTTTTCAAAAATATCATATGTTTTGTATAAAAACTTGTTATTATCAATTTGAATGTAAATTTTGTTCATGAGAATGACTTAGCTCTTAAAATTCTACCCACGAGGTTAGTTTTAACCTATTTTAAACACCAAGTAACAATAAAATGACAATGGAGCTTGGAGAGTAATTAAGAATTTTGAAATAAATTTTGTGCAATATTATGAGTTACTACAAGTAAATATAGTCTGAGTGTTTATATCAAAATTACCTTGACAAAACTACTAACTAATAGTTAATAGATTACTAATTAATATATGTTGGATGTATTTCCAATAGTATTATTATGGAGAGTATAACTTGTTATCATTTGATTATTGATTTGGAAAGAAGTAAAGAGAGACTTTAATATTAGGCATAAGGGGCAAATGGCGTTAAAGTTATATAAATAACTTTAAAATGTACTAATTTGCAATAAACATTATTTCAAATAGTTTGAGCTCAATATTAAAATATTCTGGGGCAGTATTTTTCAAAACTGTATTCCTATAATGTATGTCACGAAAGAAAATTTAGAGTATTAGAATATATTTTATGTTTCCAAATAGCTTTTTTTCCGTTTTTTGGACTCCTTGTATATTTGGATTTGACGTTCGTTTCTTTATGTAGATAGTCCAAGTCAAAGTTTAACTAAAATAATATATAATAATAACATGTTTAAGCTTTATAAAGTATACTTTATATGGAATTATTCTTTATAAATAATATTTCTGACAACGATCATATACTTTGTTTATAGTTTGGCACACTGTCATATCTATAGTACAATGATAGCCAGATATAAGTATTACCAACCTTACTGATACTGTAAAAATAGTTTAGGAGATAATATAAAATCAAAATAAAATTTATTAGGCTTCCTTAACCACAAATTTATTTTGTTTAATAATTATATTTATGCATATTAAAATAAATAAACCTATTAGGCTAATTTCCTATTTTTAGTAACTAAAAACAATCAAAAGTTTTTTATACATAGGCCTATATATATCAAATGGTGATAATAATTTACCCAACATGAGGAAAAACATTCAATGAACATCTATTTGGAAGCTGTAACATTACTTTATTACGAATTTTATTTTCAAATAAATGTAATATTTACATTAATTATATTATCAAGCAGATCTATTCCATTGTCTATTAAATACATAATAAAAAGGATAAATTAATCAAAAACAGTTATCATAGAGTTATAATAATTATGTTAAGTGATGTCTGGAATATCATAAGTTGTAGTTTAGTAAGTCGTTTAAAAATTCGTATTGTTGCTTTAATGTACTTACAAGTTCATCTCATACTCAGTTTTTCTTCAAAGAAAGTTTTGGTTACGTGAAAAACATTTAAATCTTAAATTAATTTAAACTAATAAAAATATTTAGGTTTTTTGCCAACTTTTTTAGAGTTTTAAATTGAAGGTCAGTGACAGAAACAACTTAACTTCACACAAAGGTCCAATAAAAATCAATTAGTGTGAAAGAGTGAATAAAACATTCAAAACAAGAACAATTTTAAGTCACGGAATAAAAGATATTTACGTCATGGTATTTACTACTTTAATCAGTATAGTATATTATAAATATTTATACAATTATTATTAGACAATTATTATTGTTAAACTTATTCATTAGACATCTTTATAATATAAAATAAAAAATATAAAATATCTAATTCGAAATAAACTATCAATTATAATAACCAAATTAATACAACAAAATCATGATTTTTTAAAGTATAGCACTCCAATTTTATAACCTTACCTTAAGAAATATTATCGTCTAAATATACAACAGTACGTCGTCCGGGTGGATATTTTCAAGAACATTGCATCGCTAGAAGTTCTAGTGTTACGTTCGACGGGAAATATGTATACGGCAACTCAGAATTGACTCGAAATATTCGTTTATGGAAACAGCAGAGAAGGAGTGGTTGGCGCAAACAAAGTAATTCAAAACAGCTGCCAGTTTGAATTGTGAACTCCACCGCCGCAGCGGTACGGTTCTAAACTATAAAATTTTATTTATTTTTGGAGTGAAGAGAATTTATGTCATTTTCGGGCATTTATGTCGGGCAGTGGATTAATTTTCTCAGAAGGAGCGTGACGTAAAATCGATCGCAACTGTACTACCGAGTTGCTCTTCATGTTTGGGGCGATTTTAATGTTAGAGGAAGCATATGTTGAACATGTTTTACTAAGAAATACAAGCTGTTATTTATCACCTTTGTATTAGGGCACAGTTTATGATATGCTTTTTAAACAGTGAATATTTTCAACAAGGATAAAATAGGTTTTCTTGTAGACTTGGAAATAGTTTTGTTTGAAACATATTGTATACAAATTAACAAGAAATAAGTTCTAAGTGCCAAGTTTGTTTCTGTTATAATGCCAGACGGCATATCAATTTACATACTTTAATAATGGTATCATAAATGTATAGATAGCTGCATTGTAAGCGTTGATACTATAAGATGTTGCGTCAACTATAAACAATAGTACATATCTTTTAAGGTAGAATGCAATAAGCGTTTTAATCTAAATTTCACTAACCTATGGATGTTTTTATACATTATACATCACTATCCCGTCGCTTGTTTTAGTAATAAACCATAAAAAATATTCAATTAACAATAAACAATAACAAAAAAATGTAAATTGTGTGCTTAAGACCACACGGGAGAAGTGTAAACTTTTTAACACAACTTACGAAATGAGGAAGCACATTGTCCATTTTTAACACAACTTATGAAATAAGGAAGCACCAATTATTCAATTAATTAAACTTACATTGTGTTTACGTTAACGGGTTATAAGCCTATGACGTAGGACAATCTGTTACACTTATATGAACACAAGTACTGTGTTCTGTTTAGTATCCAATTCAAATATACTAAACTAGCAATGCGTTCGTGGCCTAACCAGCTAAGGCGCTAGTCTATGGTGATGGACTCTGCTGGTTCGAATCTCGTCAAGACCAACACTTTTTTCAAGCAGACGGATACACATGTGTACTGTATATAGTACATTTCACAATAGAGCGTTTCAGAAATTGCATGGTGAAACGCGTGACGGTAAAATCGATTCACGGCTAGCAACAAGTAAACTATATACTCTGCTATACACATGTGTAAATATTTTTTGGTCGCGGTGCGCCTATAGAAGTTTACACTTCAAAAATCCTATCATAGTACATTTAAGAGACGAAGACAAGTCATTTAACAATGTTGATGACAAGTTAACATTCATTTCGTACTTTAAGCATGTTTATTGACGATAACTTATTTACGTCCGGCAGCTTACTGTGTCAACAATAGAGTAGCCTCATTGTTCAGGATTAAACGCTTGCACACGCAAACACAGCCAAACTACAGTAAACATAGCAACAATAAATTGAATTTTCCTTCTTCTAATAATTAAATGTGAACAATTATTCTTTTGATTCTTACTCGTATATTAGTATAGTGAAATACTGTCAGGTTTATGAAATGAAAAACAACACAAAATAGAAAAGAAAAAACTCACGTAGCCATATTTTTACTGTTAGAATACATAAGTCAAAATATTAGGAACTTCAAATGATAAACGGTTTTAAATGTTTGTTATTTAGAAACCTGCATACAATATCATTAATACTTGGTCAAACAGACCATATTTTCAATTGTAAAATAACACGAAAAAGTTGCGCATTTTGATATAATGACTCTAGTATATGTTCAAACAATTTTTTAAATGATTTAATGTCAGATGTGTATTCTAATAATACTTTTCATATCCTCCGTGTCAACGCAAAAAGTAGAAAATTAAACACATTGGTAATTTTAGAAATTAGGTTGTTTTATTAAGATTCCAGCCTTGAGCGGTACTATAAGATAGGATTTCTAGCAAAACACATTATTCCTTCAACCTTTACCTGTCCTATGGGTACTGTTGACAGGCAGCATTCCACACCCATATTTGCTAGCCACGTAACCATCAATTATGATAAATATTTATACTTTACTTAATTTATACAATTTACTTTGGCTATTTTGCCTCCTCGTAAATGCCGGAACTGGTAAAATCAATGTCGACAAAGCTCAAATATATATTTGTAGAAATATATCTATACTCTATAGGTAGTTTGTTAAGAAAAAGTAGTTAATTACCTTCGCAGTACTACTGACTTCGATTCTTTGTGTCCCGATTAGTTTACGGGTTGTATATTTTATCAAAGATGAGCAGAAAGATTAAAAGGGAAGAAAAGGAGGACAAATTTAACTTAGAGTATCAAGCAGTTTGAGTGCACGATGACACACTGCAATTACCAAGTCCTTAATATACAGTATAAGTCAAAAGTATGGATCCATCCCGTTAAATTTTAAATGTATAAAGATAGAAAAATGAAACTCAGGACACCTTTCTAGGAAATAAAGTGAACTTTTTAGTTACTATTACAGAGTGCAACATACCCAGCACCGTGAAAATTAAACGATTGGCTTTGCATTGTGAGGGGGCCAATGTTGGGCTTTGTTGGGCCCTTTTTCATTTAAACCAATATTAATGCCGAGGCATGCCAGGAAATGCTACAAGATCAGATTTATCCAGCTATCCAAGCAGAAAACAACAACTGTAATCGAGTTTGGTTCCAGCAGGATTGAGCGCCTCCACACTATCAATGGCCGCGAGTATTCAAACAATATTTTTCCCAATCGCTGGATAGGCAGAAGAGGAAGTATCAAGAGGCCACCAAGATCGCCAGATCTATCTCCACTGGACTACTTTGTGAGGGGTTACATTAAAAACAACGTGTATAAAACGAAACCCCAGTGCATTAATAATCTTAGGGACAGAGTACCGCAACAAATCCCGCGTGAATCCATACAACGTGCCGATTCAAGTTTTTTACGACAGGCTTGGACATTTTCAACCTGTCCTGTGGCAGAAATTTGAACACCTGTTATAAAAAACACAGGTTAGTAAGTTTAAGCCGTTTTATTGTTTAATGTAATTGTAATTACTGGTGCTATTGATATACAAATTATTAATACATTATAAAAAGAAGTTTATTTTATTAGCTGTTGATTTTATCTGTTTCACAAATTCATTATTTTCAATTAACAGCAAAATTTCCTAAGTATTAGAACCAGGTTCTGAAAATTTCAACGAGCTTCCATTTTGTACTTTGTTGAGATAGAACGCTCTAGTTTCCACTGTTCTTCTTTTTTAATCAAGACCTTTAAAATGAGGTTAATGGGCTTTTACATTTAAAAAATTTGAGCTGCACCCCAAAAATCTTAAAAAATAGATAGTATATTGAATTCTGGGCTATGTACTCGGGTTTTTCATATAAAGGTTTTCATGTGCACCAGTAACAAAGAATATCTTTATTTTGTTTTCAAAACAACACTGTTTTGTGTAGTTTTATTATAACTAAAGAAAATTGTTGTTATATAAAAAACATTATTACTTGGTAATTTGTAAAAAAAATACTTTTTTGGATTCTGACAATTTGAAATATTTAAAACAATAGTCTATATAGTTAATTTCTATTAAATAAACCCAGTCTTATTAAAGAAAGTAAATAAATATGAAACAATTAAAAATTTTCTACATGAGCTATACTATGCACGTAATATGACAGCTAAACAGTTAAAGCAACATTGCGCAGTAAATACCCCGAACATATAACACCAATTAATGGTTGTAAACTAATACCTAGTACAGACATATTGTACCAACATAACGGAACATAAAGACCAAACACTTAGCCATTCGAGGTTCCTCGACCAAGTATAATGTTTACACACCTGGTTACCCATTAACAGTATGTATCGAATCAAACATTGGCTGTCGACCAATCTTGACTATCAGTGCATACGTATTGTCAGTTAAACGTATGCTGCAACTGACAACGCTGTAACCTGTTGGCGCGTTAATGTAGATAGTTAAATTTGGCAACAATGTAAATCAAGATATGGGTAACTAGTTACGCTCGTTAGATTCAATTATTATTTTCTATAATTATATTAATTACTATTAATTTCAATCAACCTCAAGTATTTATGTGCACTAATCATTGACTGCATAACGTTTAACCGTATACATATTAATGGAGACTATTGTGTGCTTCATAATTCACTCAGCCTACATTATTGGTTTTTGTGGTCTTAAGGCTGAAAGTACCTTCGGCTATCATCAAATATTTGTACTAGAGAAAACATCCATTATCATCTCCCGAATTTGAACCGGGAATCTTGAGTTTCCGAGTCAGGGACGCTAATCCCTGAGCTATAAAGCCACTTGCCAGCATTATTTATTGCTTGCGAAAAATACTAGGGGACGTCTCTGTTCACCGCATCATAGCCTGACACTTCAAAATAAAATCTATTAAAACAAAAGAAAACTTATTGTACGTCAGTCAATACAACTTCTTTACTACAAAACAGTATGTTACAATGTACACCACAAATAAATTGCAGAATAATAGTAACGTATTTTAAAGTTACAACACATACTTAAAAAGATTTAAAATATATAGACATTTTTTAAGCTGTGTATACAAAATATATACAATAAAAACTATACTAAAATAAGTAATTTATTACTAAGTACTAAAAAAATATATATTAACATGTTCATTGACTTTATAAATTGTCATCTGCAAAAAAAAACTGCTTATAAGGAAAGCAGCAAAGGTTTATAACCAAAATACGCACCGGCTTCTATATATAGTACAAAAGGAGGCGGCGTGTTAGCCGGAAGCATATGATTTGCTAGTTAAAGAGCAGAGATCCTTATTAAGGTTCTGATTGCTGATGCATTGAGGGACTACAGTATAAGACAAATTGTCATAGAAGCAAGAAAGGATTTTCTAAAAAAATACAGCTTCGAAATGTGTAATGATTAACTAGATTAAATAATAACATGTGATTAGGTTAATTACACTTGTATTGCAAATGTTTGTAGAAGGGGTAGTTTGCTTACGGTTCTTTGGTTAAAATACAGTTATGTTTACATAATTACGTGCATATAATGACTCAAAAGTATTGATTTCGTTATCTAGTGTTTGCAAGGGAGAGTGCAGCTGTACCTACTGAGACAGGTTTGACGTCCCTCGTGTTTCTATTCATACTTACATAGCACTACACTTACAACACTAAAACAAAACTTATATATTAGCAATCACGCCACTACATTAAAACATTTCTTTACAAATTTCGTATTCTTTTCAGGGTAAATTTTGTACTGAAAATAAGAAAATGAATGTAATATACAGATGTTTGGAAACTAAATAACATCTTCTTACTTTATTTTGTATTTTGTTTACTTTTTAAAAAAAGTTTATTGTTTGAATGTTAAGTTTGTGGAGCTCTTTAGCTTTTCTTTTTGACAAATTTTAAGATTTGAAATAGTCTTATTTCTATTGTATTTTTTAGACGAAACTGTTATAAATTGGTTATAATTGTTGGTGATTTATTAAATTTTATTTTTCTTGGTTGGATAATTAGTTGGTCTTTAACTAGTTTCAGTCATTATCTGTAATTTGTATTAGTTATGTTTGTATTTTATTATTATTTATTCAGACAATTGCCATCATTTGTGTGTTAAAATTCAATACACAACGTTTCGGGAATATAAATCAACTCCCGTTAACAAGTGACTAACGGCACATAAACCTAGAGAACTAGGCGTTGTAAAACAAACAAGTAAAGCTAAAATATACCACTAACTTTAACCATCTACTTAGTATATCTCGGAGCTGAAACTGAGAAGTAAAATAAACGGTACCAGGAACTGGCACATACTTTCTCACATACATATTTAAATTATTAAACGTCACGGTGACTTGTAGGGTTGGGTAGGAGAGGTGATTTTGTATTAAAGTTGTTTTCCCATAAAAATCCATAAAATAATAGAAAAACCAACTTTTCTCAAAAACGGCTCGAACGATTTTGATTAAAATTTTAAAGTTTATAGTACTATAGGTCCCTAATAAACTATAAAATTTTAATCAAAATCGTTAAAGCCGTTTTTGAGAAAAATGGATTTTTCCATTATTTTAAGGGTTTTTATGGGAAAA
>JAGFPH010000163.1:768993-793954 GCA_018207615.1 Philaenus spumarius | reverse complement strand
GCAAAAAATGTTAAATACAAAAGTTGTAGAAAATTTTATTTCAGACTGACGATTTTTCATCAGATTTAAGATCCAATCATCCATTTAGCCACTATTCATCCGAGAAGGGAAGCTCCGCCCAACGTTCTTAAAGCTTGCCGGTTTCACTGTTTACTGACATTAATTATTAGGCACTTCCCGTAATCGGACCCCCCTCAACCTTATACTTGAATTAAAGCTCTCGACGAGAAACTTTCGGGAAAATTGCCAGAAGTTAACATTTTTTAATTTTGGAAGCACCTTTTGGGCGAGCAAGATTTTTTTAATTTTTTGAATTTTTTCATTTTTCCACTTTGAACGCGTTTAGTAAGAAAACGGTAAGAGATAGAAAAAAATTTTAAATACAAAAGTTGTAGAAAATTTAATTTCTGACTAACGATATTTTCATCAGATTTAAGATCCAATCATCCATTTAGCCACTATTCATCCGAGAAGGGAAGCTCCGAGCAACGTTCTTAAAGCTAGCTGGTTTCACCGATTCTCTGACATTAATTATTAGGCACTTCCTGTAATCGGACCCTCCTCAACCTTATCTACTTATATAAAGCTAGACGGTAACACTGATTCATTGACATTAATTATTAGGCACTTCCCTTAATCGGACCCCCCTCAACCTTATACTTGAATTAAAGCTCTCGACGAGAAACTTCTGGGAAAATTGCCAAAATTTAACATTTTGTAATTTTGGAAGGACCTTTTGGGCGGGAACGATTTTTTAGATTTTTTAAATTTCTTCATTTTCCCAATTTGAGCGTGTTTTGTAAGAAAACGGTAAAAGATAGAAAAAAATTTTAAATACAAAAGTTGTAGAAAATTTAATTTCAGACCAACGATTTTTCATCAGATTTAAGATCCAATAATCCATTTAGCCACTATTCATCCGAGAAGGGAAGCTCCGCCCAACGTTCTTAAAGCTAGCTGGTTTCACTGATTCACTGACATTAATTATTAGGCACTTCCCGTAATCGGACCCCCCTCGACCTTATACTTGAATTAAAGCTCTCGACGAGAAACTTTTGGGAAAATTGCCAGAAGTTAACATTTTTTAATTTTGCAAGCACCTCTTGGGCGGGAATAATTTTTTAAATTTTTTGAATTTTTTAATTTTTTTACTTTGAGCGCGTTTAGTAAGAAAACGGTAAGAGATAGCAAAAAATGTTAAATACAAAAGTTGTAGAAAATTTAATTTCAGACTAACGATTTTTCATCAGATTTAAGATCCAATCATCCATTTAGCCACTATTCATCCGAGAAGGGAGGCTCCGCCCAACGTCCTTAAAGCTAGACGATTTCACTCATTCACTGACATTAATTATTAGGCACTTCCCTTAATCGGAGCCCCATCAACCTTATACTTGAATTAAAGCTCTTGACGAGAAACTGTAGGGAAAATTGCCAGAATTTAACTTTTTTTAATTTTGGAAGCACCTTTTGGGCGGGAACGATTTTTTAGATTTTTTTAATTTCTTCATTTTCCCACTTTGAGCGCATTTAGCAAGAAAACGGTAAGAGATAAAAAAAATGTTAAATACAAAAGTTGTAGAAAATTTTATTTCAAACTAACGATTTTGCATCAAATTTAAGATCCAATCATCCGTTCAGCCGCTATTCACCCGAGAAGGAGCTCCGGCACACAATCCTTCAAATTTCCCATGTTAATCTTATGGAGATAATGTTTAATGAGTTTGAGTCCCCTGCCAAATAAAACAGCTGATTTATGCTCATTCACCTATGTACAAACGAGCCAAAGATTAACGAGATTCTTTAGCGAATTTTCCAACTGCGAGCGAAGCGAAGCAGCCATTGAAGCCGAAGGCCGAGGCGGGGTTGGGACGCGAAGCGTCCAGTGGCAGAGCCCCTAGTTAGTTCTATATAACTCATATTTAAAAAATCAACTTCACAAGACATTATAACGATTGAATTTGAAAACAAAACCCCAAACTATAATCTACACTGGGTTTGTTTAAGTATTACAGATGATGGGTGAAATCCGCTGTTATATTGTATATTTTACTCACGTACGTACGTACTCTATATACACTCACTTTTATAGGAGTTGATAGTTTCAATTGTTCTTAGATTGTTTTAAATTGAAATTTCATTAAAGTCAGATATTTCTCAATAATTGTTTTTACACAAATATCTAAATTGATTGTCACTTTAATATTACTTCAATCCACTAATATTGCTATTGGGTTGAATACTTTCAATATTTTCAAATTCCAGAATAGAAAAAATTGGCTTATGGTAACTGAAATAAGAAATGAAGATTCTTGATTCAAAATTTTGTAAAAATCTTGAGAATACAGCATCAACAGTAGTGCCATAGCTATCCTTATCATTTGACATCACTAAATCTAATTTTTCATATGAAAATGCAATCAACCCTTTAGAAATATCATCGGCGAAATCAATATTGAAGGCTCCACCCAGAATCATTGGGATTTTATGGGAATTTTCTCCAAGTAGAGCAGAACCTTCTCTAGTATAAATTAATACATTTTCATGCATGAATTTCGTTATATCAGTTGCACTTTTTCCTGGAGAAATATACACAGATCCCACCAAAATTAACTGCCCATTTTCTGTTTCGAAACGACTCAAACATATTTTTATATATATATACATACATACACTATATATTATATTATTCATATATACTATACACAAGTATATATATATATGTGTATAAGAGGGTATACATAATCAACACACCGGTCTAAGCGAAAATGTTGCGTTACGAGACGTGACACGAAATGGCGATTTATCTCCCTACAAAAAAAAAAAAAAAAAAAATACCCAACGTCGCTATAGAAGTTTTCACTTCAAAAATTACGTTTTTGTTTCAGTGAGTGTATAATACAAGCACCACCAGTAACAGGTACGTTCTATGATAAACAACATCAGAGCTTCTGTACCAAATAACTGAGCATGCAGATTCAGCACTTACCCATTTGAGTCCCCCTGACCTCGGTATAATGTTTACATTAGCTGCCGAGCAATTGGCAGATACGACCAATCTTGGCCATCTTGCCTATAAATGCATACCAATTGTCCGCTTATATGCTACAATTTGCGCACTGCAAGCTATTTGAGCGATAATATTGACAATGACATTTGGCAACAATGTACGTCGAGATATCGTGGCCTAGTTAGTTAACGTCTGTTTAGCTATGCTTTCCTTACATAATAGTTTACTGATTGTATAAACGGTTTGTTTGGCCAGATCAAGATAATAAATATTTAGAACATAACCAACTTGATCGCTCAACTTAAAATGCGAGGTACATCTTTGTATGCGTTCTTAAATGGACACTTAGTTCTGATTTAGTGACACCAGAACTTGAAACGCTTGCTTTAACTCAATACTTGACGTACCATTATGATCAATTAATTAATAAATCTAGGTTTTAAGAATAAAAAACAGAACGATGAGAGAAATCAAGCCATTTATTATAGTGTAGACAATTAATTAATTGAGAGTCATAATCAAAGATGTTTACTAAGTCTTATAATTTGGTGTAAATCACTTATACAGGGTTCATAAAATCCCTTTAACCCCATCATTATTTTTGTTACTGAAAATAAGTCAACAAAACTTTTTATCTTGTGTTGTATAACAGGACAAATTGTTTTGACATATCTGACCCTTTATGATTTTGGGGGCTTAGTCGAGCAAGGGGGTTAAATATTTTAAATATATAGGTAAGTCATGTAATACACCGTTGAAAAGATTAATAAAAAAGAAACACGATGACGCAAACGAGAGCTTAATATAATATCTTCCTTCGTTTCAAGGTAATGGGCAATCAAAGTTTTAGAAAATAACATACAACCTAATTATTCCTAATATTAACAAATAAATAACCTGTTTGGTGCTATGATAACAATATCATTTTCCAGAACTTTGATTGTCCATTAGTTTGCAGCGTAGCAAGATACTAAGCTCTAGTTTTGCCATTCTGTTTCGCTTTTAATAAACTTTTGAATGGTGTATTACACGACCTACCTTTATGTTAGAAATGTTTAACCCCCCCCCCCCCCTCTAAGACCCTCAAGCCCCCAAAAATCATAAAGGTTCAGATATGTCAACCAATTTGTAATGTTATGCAACACAAGATATATACAAAGTTTTGTTAACTTAGGTTCAATAACAAAAGTAATAAAGGGGGTTAAATCGATTTTATGAACACTCTGTTTATTGACCAATGAAGACTTATATTATTTAGAAATGTAAACAAAGTTAAAAATACAAGGATCCAGAATAAAATTAGCCCACTGGAGTATTAACGTAAATTTGTATAGATAAATTTACTAAACTTTAGACGTATTTTTTAAAACTCTGTATTTCAATATCCTGCTACAAACTTGGTTCTAGTTTGCCAATAAAACAGAATCAGTCAATACATCTTTTTATTCGAACCGTTAGTATATAGGCAAATAAATGTCATTCAGTCTTCATAGCTAAGGAATAATCACTTCATATTATAAAGTTTCTCAAAAAGGTAATTTATTCTGGTTAAGGTTGGGCACACTGCCAAGCCTATGGCACAATGGCAGTGATATTACTTCCACTTATTTCACAACATTAACTTCACAAATTGCGAACTTCACTTATACTACAGCAACAGTTGAAGAGTTGAAATTACAACGGTGTGGCCTAGCTATGAAATTCAGCCTATGTATAAAATATAGTTGTCCGTGAGATAATGTAAGCCAGATAGATAATGTGGAAAGTAATATTGTTAAAATTTTGTTTTTAACTGTGTTATAATTACTTTTATCGGAAAACAGTACAGTATTTCTGAGGCTTAAGATATAACATAACATTATTTGAGTTAGTAAAACAAGTATATTCAAATGCATTTTTTTCGTCACTGCCTTTGCACTGATTTTATTCAACCTATCCTTTCACAAAACTCTCTACACCATTTTTTGTTTGTGTTTTTTAAAATTAACAAATGTATTAAACAACCAGACAAACTTTGAGAAATAAAATTGATTACAGTCACACTGTCAATGGGGTTGAATAGTAGTATTTATTCGGAGTCATAAAGAGTTGACCGAAAATATTTTTCAATTTGGGGCGACTCAAAATTTGAGTTTATACAATACTGTAATTGGAATTCTAGTGCCGATCGAAGAAACTGTCAGTTTGTAAACTGCACTGGCGCAATATCTCGTTTATAAAATAATAAAGATATATTATTCATTTTAGTGGAAATGGAAATTTGTGTTCTTTCCTTTCGAGCAGCGGATTATTTTTCTGGTTCCAGAAGTGGTATCGGGTTCCAGACAAAATTACTTCATATATTCAAACTACTTTCGCCTTTATTGTCTGGGAAATGTTTTCCTATTTCTTTGAGAACAAAAAATAATACACAAAACAATGGAATCGATGTGACTATATCTGTGGTATTTTCCTTTCTCGGAGCTACTATAATAGTATTAATAATATGTTTGTGCAAAGGCTAGCTAAAATACGACGATTTAATTTTGTTTGGTTATTTTAAAATTATTAATTTAAAACAATCCTTCTTGAAATGAAGATTACAATAGATTATTTGTCTTTTAATCCTTTATCCTTCAAAGGTACCAAATATTTGAATTACTTGGATTTCAATACTCGAACTATAGATAGGTTACACAAATTTCATGCCATAGGAGGTTTTCAATATTATTACATAGGCTATGGATCATATTATTACATGTCTTTCCAAAATTAGATTAGGTCTCATGAGAAAACCACATTAAAAAAATAACTTTACCTCCCGTATGTTGTGGAAACTAGTACAATAAATAAAAAATATTAGGGTCTACTATTATAAAAAAAATAAAAATAATTACTATTATTATTATTATTACTATTATTAAAATGTATGTGTTAAAAGGTAGACCAAACTAAAAATTTTATTTTCTTCTCTCTCTAATTATTATCAAAATTTTTGTTTATTAGTTTATCAAATGCACTAACCATCGGTTACAGGAAAAGATGGTTGGGTATTTCCTAGACATTAGTATTTTGTTTAATTGTATATAAAAAGGAATCAATAAAAATTATTACTATTATTACAAAACAAATAACAGCAATAATAGTTCAATAATATTATAATAAATAATTCATCGATAACATCAATTTCAGGTGATAATACATGCAGTTTTTATAAATACACCTTGATGGCACTTAACTCTAAAACTATTTAGTTCACACAAAAATGTTTAAAACAAAAGTTTAAAAAAATTTAATCCACTATAATTTTGATACGAAGTTTTTTTCTAGGACGCACAAAACTGAAGTTATTTGGAATTTGGCCACCATTTTCCAAGATGGCGTAAGCTTAAAGGGGTGAGGGTCGCAAACTTAGTAGGATGTCGAAATGTACTAAATTAGCAAGTTTCATTTCTCCCGCATTTTTTTTCAGGTAACTTCATTTTAAACGCTCTACTGCCTGGGCTAAAAGTACCACTTACAAGTTTAAAATTTTGATTCTTTGTCAAAAATCTTTATTTTTAATTCTAAATTTCTTGTATTGAAATAAAATTAAGTTTTTATTTAGCATATGGGCTAAGCAGGGAATTGAACTTAATTATCAAAACGTTCGTAGGTGAAAGCAGTAAAACTGCCTGATTTGTTATAAATTTAATTCTTTGCTTTCATGTAAATTCTTGTTGACAATACGTAACTTCAAGAATGAATTGTTTACTGGTTTAAACATTCCAAGAATTGAGATATACAATTAGCATTTAAAATCTATTTAAAAATTATATTTGTCATATTAGTTCTATAAAATAGCATATTTTGTTCATGGTATTTACAAAAAACTGTGGTAGTCTGTACTATTTCATAAAATCATCGCCATAAATAAAATTCAGATGAAAAGAATCTAAGCAATTTACACTGATGTGTTAAATAAAATAAAAAATGTATTTAATGTAATCAAAGTTTTAACCAAAGTACAACGGCATTTACTAACCTCTTTAAACAAATCGATAAAACTGTGTGTCGATTATAGTCTGTAGTCTATTGGGTAAGTCCGGTAGCTTACATAGAGTCAGCCCCACGTTACCAAGGATTAGGCTTCTAGCCGAGACGAAAACACCTTTAAATTAAGCTTATAGCAATAAACCTCGAAGCTTAAGTCACATTTCATTTAATAAAACCTTTCGAAATTAAAGCTATAACTAGCTTTCGATAGTGATTAAGAATACATTTGTATTTCGTGATAGACTGTGTTGTTTAATTATTAAAATCAACGAAGAGAGAATAAATAATCTTAGTTGCAATACGTGTTTACAAGCAGGGCAAATAAACTGTAATAACTACAAATGTTTTAATACACTGCAGTATTTCAAATATCATACTTTATTAATTTAATTAGAGAAAAATTTTGTAAAAATTGTGTGCTTAAGACCACACGGGAGAAGTGTAAACTCTTTAACACAACTTACGAAATGAGGAAGCACAAGTCCATTTCAGAGGTATTATCAGTTAAACTATTTTAACACAACTTACGAAATGAGGAAGCACAATGTCCATATCATATGTATTACCAATTAAACTATTTTAACACAACTTATGAAATGACGATGCACAATGTCCGTTTCAGAGGTTAGTAAACTAATTTAACACAACTTACAAAATGAGGAAGCACACAATTCTAATTTCAGAGGTATTACCAACTAAACTATATATACTGCTATATACCCATGTGTACTACAAATATATGTGCTATATACGACGAAATATAGTGTTACAGAAAATGCGTTACTGTAAAATCCGATTCACCGCCAGCAATTTTTAGACGAGGTGCGCCTAAAGTTTATACTTTAAAAATATGCAACATATTTTGGAGCATAAATATCTACCTTATCTGGCGCATAATATATTTAATCATACATTAAATGTAAAAATAAAATGTTTGTATGTCGGAAAAATTGCAGCCGAAGCAAAGCCTAAGAAAGAAAAAGAAATAAGATTATATTCATCCTAAATTCAAAATATTAGTTATCTAATTAGGTAGCTCCAAAGGTTCGTTTTAGTTACGTTTTTAACAATTAGAAATAGTAGTTTGATTATTTTCAATCTATTCTTTGATTCTAAAAAGTGGTAACATTTAAAAAAAGTAAATTCCGTTGTCGGTTTACAGCTACTTCGAACAAAACAATTTCTATATTTTTTGAGATTCTTACTGACTGCCGGGAGGTTATCACTACTAGAGCCAACTATTTAAGGCTATTAAGAGATTTGGGTTTTTAATAGCAAGATGTTTTAAAGAAAATGTAAAACATAATAAACTTTACAACGAACACTATTCTACACCTACCAGATTGCCTGCATAGTTTGAAAATTAGAAACAAGCTATTGTATTACTAGTAAGCCCCCGTGAAAAATCAGAGGCAGATTAATTAGATGCACATCAGAAGTACATAATTTTTTTAAATAAAAATACTATTTTAAAATAACAAACTTTATCTAGGCCCACCTATTTATGCAGAGGGTGATTTTAACTCGGTAAATGAGTACATCTATAAGGATTATAAAACAGTAAGTAGGCCTATTGGTTAAAATTTTGTAATTATATACATTATTATATTTTATATCAAATGATTTAAAAGCTATTGAATGTTTCCGAAGTTAAACGAATTGCTATCTCTTCTTTAAATTTGTATAAATGAATATATTGGTAATAAAAGGTTGTATTTATATTCATTTTATAAAATCAAAGCAAATCTTATAACGTATTAGTTATTAGCTTAGATTAGTTATATAACTCTTATTTAAAAAAGTCAACTTCACAAAATTTTATGTTATTGATTGAAGTTGTAAACATAACTCCAAAGTATAATCTACACTTTTTTACAGATGATGAGTGAAATTTGCTGTTATATTATATTGTTACTCACGTACGTAGGTACGTACACTCGCTTTTATAGGAGGTTATACCAAAAACGTTTTCTCTGATTTAAATAATCTTCTTGAAAGCAAGTAAGACTATAATATATTTTTAATATATTAGGCCTATATTCTTCTTAATATTATAATATATCAATTCTTATATATTAATATATTTTTAATATAATATAGGTAACTTTAATATTATTAAAGTTACCTATACGTGTTTGGCTCGATTTCACGATTTCTCAGTTTAATATATTTGTACGGCTACGGCTAGGTTAGGTTTCCAATAACTGTACTCTCAAGTTCTAAATTATTTCCATTCAATATGCGTTTAGGGTATTTATTAACATTGATTACAAAAAATACAGTATTCTTCCTTTTTTATTTACGTTAAATTGTGAATCAGTTATGCTTCATGCTTAGTCATACATTTAATGGTAACGTTATCTTGGTTATTAAATAATAAATATTTTATGAAATTTAGAATAAAAAAATATTAAAATAATATGCAGGGGTTTATGTGTAGTGTAATTAACGAAGAATATTCTTGTGGAAAAGAATATCTCGAAAGGATATCCTAAATAGATAAGATCACCGTTGAAATACCAGTAAAGGACGAAAGCCTGATGAAATTTCTTGGCTTAGAGGTTAAGGGTGACTATCCAATTATTATCCAAGTCTAGACTTTGAAGTGAAAAGCTTATTACAATAATTACGTTTGTTTCTCTTACGGATAAGCTTAGGAACTCGGCTTTAGAAGATAGTAAATAACGAAATTCGATACTGACTTATTAGCCAGGAACTGTGATTGTCATTAACACTGCAGATTAGTAATAGTGAACGTATGCCCGCTGATAGTGTTGATAAGTTTAGTAATTAACCATCTGTGAAAACAACTAATGCACAGTTTTTTATTTGAATAGTGATTTTTTTTAATAAAGAAAACGTGGCAGTACAGTAGAAAATAATGGCGGCTTTTTATTTGAGGGTTTAGCCAACCTGACCGTAAAGAATTAATTAATTGATTCGAATGTGAGTAGATTTTCAGACTATGATACCTCTTCGGTGCTTTTACTCTTGAAACGAAAATAGAACAGAAGTAAGGTTTGGAAAAAACACCTTATTTAAAGTATTAAGTTTGTAAATTAGTAGTACACAGTAAATGCTGTGTTAGAAAATAACTTAGGGATTTGGTAGGATGGAACAGTTTAATAACAATGACCGCAAACTTTAAAAAAATGTAACCACAAAAAACTTAACTACATTTTGCAATAAAAATTACAGTTCGTTTTGTTTTTACATCTCTGCCAGTTATTATAGTTTGACTTAAGGAAACAAACTGCAAATTAGAATTACAAGCATGTTTTTAAACTAACTTGATTTATAAAACAATTTTAAATTAATGTACCAGTGAGCATTACTAATAGTTTGCTTAACACGTTCACTGTTTAGGACGCACATGTGAGATTGACACTGAACAATATGAGAAGCGGCCGACGCACAGTGCATTGCACGCCAACCCGCATATTAGGCGTATTTTCAATAAACAATGCATTGCGTGCTTCGCACGCCAACCCCCGTGTTGGGAGTATTTTCAATATACAGTGCTTTGCGAGCCAACCAGCTTATTGGAAGTATTTTCAATCCACAATGCATTGCGTGCTTCGCACGCCAACCCCCGTATTGGGAGAATTTTCAATACACTGAGCATTGCGTGCTTCGCATGCCAACCCGCATATTGGAAGTATTTTCAATACACAATACATTGCGTGGTTCACACGCCAACACCCGTATTGGGAGAATTTACAATACACTGAGCATTGCGTGTTTCGCACGCCAATTTTAAGCCTATGTGCTACGGACGCACATGTGCGTCCGCTTAAAAATATTAGTTATTATTACGTAGAAAATAAAAAAAAAGTAACTTCTACTCATTTAGGCTATATATATAAAACATAAATGGTCAGTTCCTAGCATAGGAAATACGAACTTTGCGTAGCAGTGAACGTGTTAAATAACATTAATATCATGTCTTGATCAGTAACCGAATATTATATTTTATACAAGATTTGTACGAGTTTCCTTAGCGTTAATCAAACTAGGATTACTCTTCTCTTGAAAAAACAAATAGAAATACTGAATTTGATAACCAGCGTACAGAAGAAACATAATTTTATAGCTACTTATATTATTTAAGAAAACTGTACGCTTTGAGCACGTTATATGTAAGAGAATCTACCTCAAGAAGTGTGACGGAGCTTGTCAGTGATGCAATATTCCCTTACCAAATTGTGTTATGAAACCATTACAATAGCTGAATAGGGTGCAAATTGGATTCCGGCAGTTTTAATCTTCAGATTGTTGATGGTATTGCATGAAAATAATAAGAGTGTATGTAGGAGTTGTAGCCTAGAAAACACTTGTGCTTGATATACAAAATGTTTGTTCGTCTGTCTGTCTTCATCTTAAAAGTGATTGGGATAAATCGAGAAATTTTATTATAATTATGTAGATATTTGAAAAACTAAACTAACGATTAACTTTATATTGGCGACTGATAAATACTGAAACCCAATTTTTTAAAGTATTGTATGTATATGCAAATTATGAAAGTTGTGTATAAATCAAACATTGAGTTTGTAGTTCAAAGTCCAACATTGTAGGCTATAGACCCTCATGATGCAAATAAAACAATAAGTGAATTACTTTGACATTTAAAAAGTGTTAAAACAATAAAACTATAAAGTTAAACAGTGAATTATTAATATTTGTTAGTTACTGTTCTGATTAATATTTGTTTTTTCTTATGAAAACAATTTTAGACTGCTAACTGTCTTAAAATGTCCAAGGACTTGTAATAGTCTATTGTTTCAATGTCAAACGGTTGATTTAATATAGGCCAAAGCTAATTAATTGAGCAATGTGGAAAGCATGTGTTACCCATTTGGAGCTACGTACATGCCAAATTTAAACATGTGCTACATCTGGAAGTAGTCAACATTTTGATGAGTCAGTGGATCAGTGTCGACTAGCGAATTCTTAAGAATTTTGTTCAAGATCTTATCTTGTACATTAAACAAATTTTTATCTGGATATTAATTTTAGTTTGCAGCGGGTAATTTACGCGATAATATGTTAGTGGCCTCAATATAGATTAACATGAAACTGAATTGCGGAATAACATACAGTAGGCAAACGAATGGTTGATGATACTTATAATAATAACTATATATTTGTGTCAAGATTTATATATTATGTAACCTAGAACAAAAATTTCTTTTCCAGTTTAAATTTAAATAAAATCTACAGTCCAGAAGCTAGGTAAGTAATATTTAGTGCACAAAAGATAGTCCGAGTCTATGTTCTCAGGTTAGTAGTATTTTTATTGCAGTAACCAACAAAACTATTTTGGTACAATCATATTTTTCCCTGGTGATACTACTTAATTAAGTTTACTTTCACTTAATTGTAAAATTATAACGTCATGTGTATCACAACTATTATTATAACAAGTAAGCCTACGTGAAAAATCACAGACAGATTAATTAGATACATATCAGAAATACATAATTTAAAAAAAAAACTATTTAAAAACAACAGACTTTATTTAGATCTACCTAGGATGTCGGTGATTTTTAACTCGGTAATTGTGTACAATTATAAGGATTGTAAAACTGCAGGCCTATTTGTTAAAATTTTTATTTATATTAATTATTATATATCCAAATAAAGATACAAATATTATATTTTAATTGCTTCTAACTTCATATTGATAGATCAAATTATTTATTACTTATTAATATTATATCGAAGAAATTAATAGTGGAATATGTTTATGTTATACGAAGGTGTACGAATGTTTCCGAAGTTAAACGAATGAGTATCTCTTCTTTAAACTTATATAAATGAATATATTGATAATAAAAGGTTGTATTTATATTCATTTTATAACAGTAATGCAAATATTATAACGTATTATAGGCTACATTAGTTCTTTAACGTATATTTAAAAAAAAATCAACTTCGCAAGGCTTAAGCATTATATTGATTGAAGTTGTAAACATAACCCCAAAGTATAATCTATGCTACGTTTTGCTTAAGTATTACAGATGATCGGTGAAATCAGCTGTTATATTATGTTGTTACTCACGTACACACGGACGTACACTCGATTTTATAGGAGTTGATACTGTTATTATTGTAAAACATATTCGTGTAAGAGGAGCAGAAGTTACCATGCTAAATACGAAGGTATATTTAAAGCTCAGACTAGCATTTAAAGTTAATTCCTAAGATGGAAAAAAGAATAAATTATATTTATAAACTGTTACATTAGGAAGGAGAACTTTATTACGATAAGTTTAAATTACGGGCTTAAACGAGACTGGTTAGGGGAAATGGAGGGGGGGCAAGTGGTCAGTTAATCCTACCTAATGAGGAGAGCCATCCGCTGACACGTTAAGCTGGCTGCTTTAACCACAGTCGCGAGACACTAAAGGAAATGCATGCCGCATCTATCCACAGATTAGGACAACAATAATTTCATAGATCAATCAAAGTATCAAAGTACGTTAGGAGATTCATGTTTTTTTACTTTTATCATTTAAGCGAAGTGTTTATCATAATCGACTTGGGTATTTTATTGGTAAGTATTATAATTCTTACATATTAATTACACGATTAATTGAATTTTGGGAAATATTTCACTCTCTCATAATAAAAGCGCATATGTGTTTATTTATAGAAATAGACAAACAAAACATTAAAACCTTTTTTTAAGAAAGATTTTCTTGATGTCCAAAATACTATTGCCAAAAGAGTCGAATTATGAAAGTTTAGAAAATGGTGAACGTATTAATGTGAAAATAGTTTAATGTAAATAACTAATGTGCATGTTAATGTAAATAGCTACGTATTCTTTATGGTTGACATAAATGATAGTTTCTCACCGAATTAAGTATGTTAGAAGAGAAGGAAACACTAAATAATGAGGGTGTGGACGTCATAACTGCGGAATTAAGGTTCGGATGGTGTGAAATAACATTTGATTCAAAACATCTAATCGCTGAATTAAGCAAGACAGTATAAGGCAATTAACTCCTGCAGGTTTAGAAAGTGTCAGAATTATGTATAACCAACAATTATCGCATTGTTCAGCCGTACATTGTTAATTTACTCGTATATAATACGTGCTGTACACTAGCAAAGTTCAAAGTAATGTTTAGTTTATCTCTAGTTTTGTTTTATCATTATAACTTATAATTTGAAATGGTAATTCAAACTATGCGAAAGCTGTGTGATTTATGCTTGTATATTATATATATATATATATATGTTACAGGAAAAGTAGATTATCCAGTAAGAGTTGACTCTGCCTAGGTGTAAAGCCTGCTCTTACTGGTCTTTTCAGTAAAAGTTGATTAAAAACGAAAAGTGAGGAATTTTGATTAAAATTTACTAGTCAGATTTGACTATACCTAGGGAAAGTATACTATCACTGCCTTCTGTTAGTAAAAGTTGTCTTTTTTTTAAGGAAATGGCCTACTACCTAATAAAAACAAATAAAAAAGCAAACCTTTATAATACAAAGGGAGATAAAAAACTATTATAATTTATTACAGCAAGGTAAAGATTTGTGACACTTTGAATTGCAGAGCATAGCTTTCTTCTTACACTTGCATTTCTTGGATTTGAATTTAGTGTTGCAAAAGCATTTGAAAAATCCTTGTCTACTTCCAAGTGAATGTGAATTTGCAACAGTCCTCACAGTTATTGATTTATCCATATGTTTATTCATCCATCAGCTATTGTTTAACCTAACCTAACCTGAATCCTGGGTCACTAATGCACTATATCAAATAGACGAGTAATGGCGAATGTCTAGCTGGGATAATCAAAACAAAGATATGCGCGCGCAGTCATGTGGAGAGCAATATCTCTGAATCGACTTTTACCAAACCACATCAGGAATAGTTAACTTTTCCTAGGAAAAGTTGATCTGTTTATTTTCAATCAACTTTTACTGATACTTTTTTTAAAGTTTACTAGACAGAATCAACTCTCCCTAACAATCTACTTTCCCTGTAACATATATATATATTTAAATAAATGTCGGTAGGAAAAATTGTGAAAATTTCAAATAATTTTTTTTTACAAGAAAGTTTGAAAAGTTATATGAATAAGTTTCAAAAATTATGTATGTTAATTTAAAATACGTATACAGATGTATTTTATATTTTTAAAATATTAATAATCACTTGTTTACTCCAATATTTCCATTAATAGTATATTAATTATTAATCATACTTAATTATTAGTATTTCTAATTTTAGGTTAGGCTTGAGTTGAGGAAAATTACGTTACTTTTTTTTAACCTGTACATCATAAACTAATATAAATACAATTAAAGTTATTTACCGTCTTAGCTTCAGTTATAATTAACTCCACACCTTTATTAAATAAAATTGATTAAATAAGTGTGGAGTTAGCAAGGGGTGGGCGTGCGAACCACTGTAAGCTAAAAAAAGAATTAAGATTGTTTTCAATGTCGTAAACACGAGGTATTCAGTCTATTAGTTTGCAGAAAGGCCGTACAAGTGAGATAACATCGACCAATATCTGGAGTGATCAGGGTGGCTCAGTTGGTAGAGCGTTACGACGGAATCGTAAAGATCCCGGGTTCAATTCCTGGTCTTGGTCCATGTTTTTTCACTTGTAATTTAATTAACTAAATAATACTAAAGGTGCTAACATAACTCGCCAGTAATTAAACAGCGAGTGAAATACTCCATATATTTAAATATATTGTATTAGGGGAAACCCCTGCAAGCTCCGCTCGCCAAAACCGTTGGAACCCTCTATACACATAATCATGATAAGCTTTCTTTATAATAAAGGTGTAGGATTAATAACAACCCCAAAGCTAAGATAGTAAATATTGTTGAATGTGGAAATCAAATTAATTCGTATATAAATAACAGGAGTTATAATAAAGGTTAAAAGAACCAGCAAGGCTCAGGTCTACACTTTAGTAAAAACTTAACCTAAAAGTTAGAAATACAAATAATTGCTTCAAAGTTTGAAATCAGCTGTCAATGGAAATATTAGAGCAAACAGCTGTTATTTTATTCAATTGGTTGCTATGGTAATACGTAACCTAAGATTTTTATCGACTAAATTTACAAATACTGAAATAAAAAATGTTTTTATCAATTGAATTATAGCCTATGTTGCTCAGGGGTAGTGTAGCTTTTTATTAGTAAAACTATTTTTTCTATCGATTCAGCGGTTCCAGAGATTACCCCCTATATACAAACAAACAAACATACAAATTTTACTTCTTTATATAATACAGTATTAGTATTAGTATTAGTAAATTAGTATAAGTATAGATAAAATTATCGTGTTTCAACTACCAGTTCCAAAAAGAGTGTGGTTGGACTGTTTCATACTACGCACTGTTATGTTGTTTTCCTGAGAAAAATACATTTTAAAAACTTTGCAGTTTCATATCAATAACCCAACTGATGTGTCAAAAAATAATAGTTCTTTAAGGGTGACAGAAGCGTGATTAACACGACAACCTTCGTTGTCACTCTGAATGATTAAATACATTAAGTAGTTACTCTTTAGGCAAAAGGTGTTATTTACAAAGGTTTTAACATAGTATTACCATAAATTAAAAATTTTATTTCAGTTATTTTACATCTCAGTAACTCCAAAAAAGTATAAATACTTGTTTACCAAACAAGTCCAGCAATATACAAATAGCACCAGGACACTCGTCCTGTATTTAGACGGGCATAAACTGAAACTCCCCTACAGAATCTGGATAAGGACGATAGTTTACTTCAAATCCTAGCTACTTACTTGAATTAGGCCTACTTGCTTTTTGAAATGGTTGTAGGAATAATCAAAGTTTATTATCAAACAATGTTCAGCCCTTAAGTTTGGTATAACATTCCACCGACATTGCTGTTTGGATTTTTTTATGTGTGGGCCTACTCATTTCCCCGAAATATATATTTTTTAACATTGAAAAACTTGTGAACAAGTAATAAGTATGAAAGAATGAGCATCTTAAGAAATGTTTGGTTCTGAGAGTAAAAACGGTTAATGGGAAAAATAAAATTACAAAAACGTAAATGTTGTACGTTTAGAGTCTTTTTTCAAAATATTTACTTTAAAATACCTTCAAATGATCACCCACTCGAGCAATTTTTGCAGCTGAAGTTTCTTAAAACTACCCCGATCTCCTAAAATATACTTTTTTGGTAACGGAACTTGAACAAAATATTCTAACTTTGGTTATAATGCGCTATGTATAATGTATAATTAATGGTTTAATGGTTTCAATTATATTTAAGTGTCTAAACTCATTCGTTAGCTCTCATGTACATGTAGGGGAATAATTTAATAGTATACACAACATAAACACCCGCAAATGTTTAACTACTTTATTTTTTTAAATAATATTATATTTGGACAACACTCATACAGTATTTCGAAAAAATTCAAAAAACTTTGGTACTATAAGATATTCTGGTCTCAGATAGGTTAACCATCCTTAGGTTATAAGCTATTTGGAATTGTATTGTTGTAAAATCAACTTAGTAATAACATAATAATAATATATTTATTGCCATTAAACATAATACATGCAATAATAGGCAACAGTCATATTGGAATAGAGATCATTAACATACGTCATATCACAATGCAAGTTCATATATAAATTAAATCACAATTCATGAATTCCTCCACAGAATAGAAAGCGTTTTGCTGAAGCCATTTTTTAATTACACTTTCGAACGTTTTTTCAGGCAAAGTTCTTTTATACAGAGACAGTTTGTTAAATAACATATGCTGTTGGTAATAATAATTCTTACGAGTTTTAGATAGTTTTAAAATAGGAGCTGCAATATCACATTGTGTTTCTAGTATTGTAACAAATTGGTTATCAAATTGCAATATATTTTGTTGGACATGAATTAAGTTACAATATATATATATATATGTAGAGAGAGAAAGGCAAGGCAAAGTCATAAACAAAGATCACAAAAATCGGGTCTACAGGATTGTCTATTTGACAGCCCAGTAATGAGAATTGTAGCTTTTTTTATTGTAAAAACTCTCCCAGAAGGCCCGGAATTGCCCCAAAGTCGTACGCCGTACATTAGCATTGAATATAATAGGTTTTTTTATTTTTTTATAAAGGCGAAAAATGAGTGGAATGTTAGAAGAAGCACTTCGGAATTAACACACTACTTTCATTTTCTTAATAAATAAATTACCCTAGACAGTCTTATGCAAAAATTTGCAATCTGAGATTCAAAAGTAAGCTGTAGAAATGCTTACCCAATAATTGAACGGTATTAAATGTTTCCTTTTCCAATAGCGTGTGGTCAAGCGAGAAGATTATATATTATGTTCGGTCTTTTCTTCATTAATTTTAAGATTACAGTATTTGCCGAAAACCAAGCCACTGCAAGTTCCATAGAGTTATCAAGTTTAGCACTAGATGTTATAGGATCTTTATGTGAACTAAGCAGAGTTATGTCATCTGCACATAAAACCTAAAAGGATAGAATATTACTGTGAAAATCGTTTATCAAAATAAAAAATAAGAAAGGCCCCAAGACAGAACCTTGAGGAACATTTGCTATAACATCCATGCACTTAGAAGTGAATTTATTTGCTATTTTGTTCTGTCCTTAAGATATGACCTTAACAGAACTTTAATGTTTTCAAAAAGTTTTAGTTCAAACCATAGTTTAAAATATGTTAAAATAAGTCAATAAAACAAGTTAAGTCTAAAATTATTGAAATAATTGGTGTCTCTAATCAGCTGTTTTATATGTTATTGTGGTTGCTATAAACAAATGCAAAACGACTAAAAATCGGCCAATGTGTTTATATATTTTATCGCCAAATTTTAGTTTTTAGTAAATTTTGTTAGAATATCTTAATGTTATTAACAATTTTGAATAATAACAAATATGTTAAAATACAAATATTGACCATATTAGATTTATTTCTTAAATAGAGTGTAAAACTCAGTCATGTTTCATTGAATTATATCACTTACCAGAGTTGATAATGTAGGTGAAATATGTGTTTTTACTTTTCGTATATCATTAAAAAATATTGTTTTTTTATGTTTTTCTTGATGTCTGTATTATTTATAATGACTAAAAGTAGCTTTCTGAAAAATATTACCAACAAGGTTTAAGGAATTAAGCGGCTGTGACTCAAGGTTCAAGAACTAAGAAAAACTATGAGGATTCAGATATCACTGTGGACTTCTAAAACAAAACATTTTTCAAATTTTAAGATCCGTCGGAAATTTTGCATATTATTTTCTTATGGGTTAAAATATGTAAGAGACGAGTTAAAACGCCTAACTATATTCTTATGCTAAAGCCTGAGGGGCCGCTCTAACCCAGCGTCTAGCGGAGAGTAAAGTGCAGCGTCCCTATCCAATAACATTGCTACAAATGAACATGTCCTGGGCCACGTAAGCGGAGAGTGATTGGCTACCAGAGGGCTGTTTTGTTGGTGTAGCGTGCAGCGTCGATCTCAATCCAGTTTGTCTTTAAAGAGCGTTTGGAGAGCATGCATGATGTCGTTTGAAGAAATTGTCATCAAAATTGAAAACAAACATTTATTATGATGTCAGATTACCCGAATTAAAAGAATCGGTTAATTAAGGCAACATTTCGGAAGGAACAAGCAACGAAACTCGGCATAGAAGATAAGCTTTTATTTTGTTTGTAAGTAGAACATTTAAAAGAGCTTTTTCTTTGTTGCACAATATCACTCGGACCAACATCAAAATTAAATGTTTGAAGATAATTTTCTTCTAAATACATATCGTTAATATTACATGGATATATAATGAAGCAACGGCTTGAAATATTCGTACAAACATCGTAGTTAAGACTAAGGCACGCTCCAGACACAAGGTTCACGCACTGAAAACCGCTATTTCACTTAGGCCGGTACATACACTTACTGAGAATCCTAGATCGTTAGTAAGCTTTGTACACAACGAGAGAATAACAAAATATAAAATAAACATATTGATTAATTCAGATTTTCAGTACGTTTCATATTATAACCACATTCGTTTCAGTACAACAATAACAGATATTGACATATTCAAACTTTGCCGTAAGAACTACATTCAACCAAATATTTGTTTATACTTTAATCAAAATTCTAAAATTTGTTTCAACTGTTTTGCTTAAACGTGGTGCGGAAGAACCACAGAAGGAATAAAAATAAACAGCTTTTAAACCCAAGGGATAAGACACTGAAATCTCAGGATGTTTAATAATTGGATACCCACCCTTTTTCGAGCTGAAGGGAGGGTTAACATGCTTTCAACCCTCCTGGTAAGAGCTTCTGGACTTAACTTTTTAAAAGAAACTTAAGCTTCGGAGAAGTTATATTTCAGCAGGAAATGAAGCATGAGTTAGTCTTAGCCGAGATGAGACAAAGTCCATCAAGTTGCAACGCGTTAAATGAAGCTCATTTCTGTTAATTAAAATAATATTTGCAAAGAATGTATCCTTTAATATTGAAAGTTGTTTTTATTTAACACGTACTACGATTCCAAAACACACATAAATACCAATTAGTTAATCTATGAATTGATTATTTAAAATAATACTTATACTTTCACACTCGTACATAACAAAACATAAAAAATAGACAAGTCATCGTTTGATAATTTGAAATGATGTTGTTCGCTTTAGACAAAATGAGAACACAATATTTTATCTAGTACGAGATGCAACGAGTACACTAGTTTATTGCCTTTTGCGTAATCCATTTTGGCATAGAAAGATCAAAATAATAAAACAATTTTAACATAAAATCCGTGTTTTACAATTATTGTTGGTGCACTTATTTAAAAAAAATGTCTGTCTTTTTACATTCTCTGTCTCTCCTTCAGTGGTTCGGCTAAAAATGGCACACACCACCAATCTATATTAGACTTTTTTCTAATCTGTGCACGTGTTTGGACCTACGGACGGACGAAACGCGAATTATTGGGGGAAGCCAAAAACCTCATACCAAATTAGATTCATATATCTTAACAATTTTATTTCCTACTGCTTTTAGTTTTATGTGCTACTAGTAAACCCCAGTGAAAAATCACAGGCAGATAAATTAGATACCCATTAGAAATAAATAGTTCAAAACATACAATTTAACAACAGACTTTATCTAGGCCTACCTATGCTAAAGGGGATTTAACTTCCTAAATGTGTACAATACCATTTATAAGGATTATAAAACAGTAGGTCTAATTGTTAAAAATTTGTATTTATATTCCTTATATATCTAAATGTAGATAAAAATATAATATTTTAATTGTTTTCTAACTTCATATTGATAGATCAATTGATTTATAAATTATTAATAATATAATGAAGAAATTAATAATCGAATGAAAGAATTAATCTTCGAATATGTTATTCGAAAATGTACGAATATTTCCGAAGTTAAACGAATAGGATCTCTACTTTAAACTTGTAAAAATGAATTCTTATATCAAAAATATTGGTAATAAAAGGTTGTAATTATATTCATTGTATAACCTCAAAGTAAATCTTATAACATATTATAGCCTATATTAGTTCTTTAACTCATATTATAAGAAAATCAACTTCACAATACTTATAGTGATTAAAGTTGTAAACATAACCCCAAAGTGTAATCTACGCTAGGTTTTGTTTTAGTATTACAGATGATGGGTGAAATCAGCTGTTATATTATATTGTTACTCACGTACACTCGTATATTAGTTGATATCGTCAATGAAGATTTTTAATCAGTACTTTCTCATTTAAATGAAAGTAATAATATTTATACATATTAACCTTAGCATAACACATAAATGATAAATTTGGCGACAAATTAGCACAACGCCCAATACAAATGCATTAAAATCAATTTAAAGTTTGATTTAAATATATACTTTTTAAATAATAAACAATACAGCTAAAACTGATAATGTAATGTTTAGTAAAACATTTATATATGTATAAAAAAATGTAAATCAAATCTAGATTACGGTACTCATAATATCTAGAGTATTGAAATGTGTATTTTTTTAAAGCTGAAGAAATGTATAAAATTACTGAAATACAAGTTATATGTGCGTAATTCTAGTATACACATGTACAGGCCCGGATTACCCTTAAGGCTAACCTAGGCACATGTCCTTGATTCCTTCTGGTTGGTCCGTTTGAATATTTGTTCCTAATGATTGGCTATCGATTTAGGCAAATATGACATTATTTTTCGCTCTTAAAGATTTGGCCTGCGTGCTTGGGAATGTTGCCTTATGCTTTCCTCATATTGTAACCTTATACTGGGCATCCGCTTTGGACTTCCGCTCTACGATGAATTGCCTTACAATTTAATTTGTAGGTTTATTTCTTTATAAAAATAATAAATTTTTTTAAGTTCTTACTGGTGGCTGTTATTTACCAACAACCCTGACACTGTGTACATATTTTGATTATCATTAGTAAATACATAGACAGAGTTTTTTATTTAGTAGTGTGTTTTATTTTTCAACATGCTTTCTTTTTAGTCAATAGTAAATATCTGCTTACTACAAATTAGGCCTACAAGTCTCGGCTTTTCATATATTTTGGAATTTCAATCGCTGTTATTGCGTGATTAATATAAATTCTTTCTTGGGAAATATGTAAAATTTATTCAAAACGGCTAAAAATAAAACTCCGTTAATAACTGAAATGGCTCTCAGAGAATCTCTAAAACATGAGTTTTACAGTTAAATATGCAAAAAAATCCACACTCCGAGGGCGTAATTTAGAACTTTGGCATAGTGCGTAAATAGCTGCTAATCCTGGCCTGCACATGTATGTATCACTGTCATCATTACAAAAAAAAAAAAAAAACTATCAATTCCAGTTTGAATCCCATTAGATCAGGCAATACGATGGTATTACCAGGATAATATATTAATCTACTAATTGAGACACCGTTTTAACCGATGCTCCAAACTTTAAAACTTCTGTTGAAAAAATATCACATCTTCTTTCCTTGGATTGTTTAATTTGAGTTCTTTGAGTTGACACAAACCGCCTCCTGTCCATTACTTTGTTTATCCGAACTCTTCCAGAAGTCGAAAGCTTTGGAGCAGCTTGTTGATGTCTTGTCAATCGCGAACACTATCAAAGAAAACATTTTATTACATAATTAAATAAAGTGCTTAAGCACGTTACAGACTATAAAAGAAAGAGGTATTCCCAATATATTACAGTTGCTCATACAAAATATTAACAAAATATAAACCTTGATAGTTTTTTTAACATTGCAAATCTGCCATTCGTTATCTGAAAAAGGTTATTTAAGTGTAATCGATGAATAGCTAAAAATATTTTACAAAAGAATAATCTAAACGGGTTCTATTTTAGGATCTCTCAATCATTAATGTGTTTTAAACTATTTAATATCGGGTTTACCTTTGTTTTTAAAAAAAATTTCAAAAATGGTGAAAAGACTGGTTTTATTGCAAGACTTTCGAAGTAGGTACTAAGGTGAAATGCAAGAAATAGAGGTATCTTCTTATCTTGACTAAAAATTTAATAGAACTATCTAAAAAGAGTATTATATGAAAGTACTAGCTGACCCGTACGGCGTCGCCCGTGGTGGTTGGTATTTTCAGTCTTTTTAACGTAATTGTATTCTTTTTAAGTGTTCAGTCAGTGAGTGGTATTTGGCTTTTATATATCTTAAATAATGAGCCCAATAATTGGTGTTTTAGTTCATTGTAGGCCTAACCTAAAATTATATTCAGTTTTTGATCCAAATCAGTTGTTGATCAAAATCAGCTGTTTTAAGCTTTTCATACGAACAGCTGTTTTTTGTGCCCCTGATAAAATCAAAAGAAATCTTTCTTCTTCTTCTTTAAGATTTACCTTCCATAAGATTAACATTGAAACTTTGAGGGCGACTGGGGCGTAGCCCTAATGTCCTAGGGCTTCGGTAAATGGCCTAAAACCTTCCCAGGGTTAACCTGTGTTACTATGCAAAATTTCAAAGCAATCGGATGGACGGTTTGGTAACGCATAAAGGACAAACATACAAACAGACAAACGTACAAACAGACAAAAGTACAAACAGACGGACATACATTGAATTTTATTTATATAAATAAAGGATTTGTTCTAGTTTGTGTGTATTAATAAAAGTTGAATTGTAGTAACAAATATTCTCCCGTAAGTTTTCATAACCAACTTCTATAAAAGCGAGTGTACATCCGTACGTACATACATACGTACTTGAGTAATATATAATATAACAGCTGATTTCACCCATCATCTGTAATACTTAAACGAAACCTAGCGTAGATTATACTTTGGGGTTATGTTTACAACTTTAATCAAGAATATAATGTCTTGTGAGGTTGATTTTTTAAATATGAGTTATAGAACTAATGTTTACTAGAGCAGGTCTAGCATGACACATGGCCTTGAGATGCGCAGTAAACTCGGAGTTGATTCGCGTGGTGGAGGGTCAGAAAGGCTCAGTCTGTTGTCGCGTTCTGAACATAATACTTCGGTCTGGAAACGAATAAAGTTTTCCAATAAATATATTGTGTGTGCGTGGTATCCCTTCCCCACCAGAGGAAGGCGTCCCCTGTTGCCCAAGTACTTCCCTCCCGCCAACTCATGTGAGAGGTCATGGTAAATCTGACGAATTATATGCTATAATACGTTATAAGATTTGCTTTGAGGTTATAAACTGTATATAAATACAACCTTTTATCATCTTCTTCAATATATTCGTTTATTAAAATTTTAAAAAGAGATACCAATTTTAACTTCGAAAACATTCGTATATCTTCGTATAACATATAAACACATTCAATTATTAATTTCTTCACTATAATATTAATAACTTCTAAATCATTTGATCTATCAATATGAAATAAAAAGATTAAAAGTAATTAAAAGATAGTATTTTTTATCTTAACTT
>JAGFPH010000163.1:732133-756214 GCA_018207615.1 Philaenus spumarius | reverse complement strand
ATCCATACAAAACTCTATACTGATATAAACAAAAATAATTTATAATTTGAGATTATTATTTTAGTAATATTTTAGTTTAAGCTAGTTTAACTAATGTTGTGAAATTTTTAACGCCTTACTAATGTAACGTAGTCTTAAGTCACGCCCCTTTTAGTTTTTTTTTTTACTTTCTCCCCCCTATACGCAGTATATGGAGAAAGTATTGTTTTCGTACAAATTTTCGAATTTGAATTTTTAGTGGAATCATCCGTTTTGGTGCTCCCTGAACTCCAAAAAAATGTTTAGTGGAACTATCTGTTTTGTGCTCCCTGAACCCAAAAATATTTTTAGTGGAATTATTAGTTTTGGTGCTCACTGAACCCAAAAAAATGGATTTTTGGTGATGTCTGTCAGTATGTCTGTGTGTCTGTTAGGTTGTGTACAAAGCTGTAGACAAGTGTATCAATGGTCCGATTTGGATGAAAATTAGTATGTAGGTGTATTCTGGAATATCTCCAGGCGTTTTTTCCCATGTTTTAAAATTTTAGATTTTTAAGAGGTTTTACCCCAAAAATGGGAAAAAAACTAGAAAAATCAAAATTTCTCAAAAACGGTCTTAACGATTTTGAGAAAATTTGGCTTATTTATAGCTCTTAATGTACCCTACCATATGCAAAAAACCGCATCTTTATAAAAATTCTCGTTTAGGTAATAATAATAATAACTGATTTTGGGGGGTTTTTAACCATAAAGGGGGTTGTTTTCAATTTTTTTAAAACCTTTGTCCGAGCATCTATACAGGCCTAATATTGACATGTTTGGTGCAAATTTGTTCGAAATCGATCGAATAGTTTTCTCTCTAGCTAGTTTTCTCTCCTTCCCCTCCGACAATAATGAATCTGTTTAATAATTTAAATATATGTTTATGAGAAAGAATGTTCCTGTTTCTGGTACCGTTTATTTTATAAATACGGTGCATGAAACACTGTAAGACTAGTTAGTTAAAGTTTGATAATTGTAGCTCGTGCATCACTGAAGATGGCGACTTTGTTGTTGAAACGCGTTTGAGTTAATAAACAAATTAGTTATGAGATCATGTGTTCAAGTAGTATTCTATCAATGTATAATAATCATATATTCATAACATAGCCTTGTATAAATATTTACTTAATCATTTACTTTGATTTGTAGATGTATATTGTTCACTGTTCGATATATAAATGTTATAGCTTTGTGGACTTATTAGGAATCATAATAATCCCAATAGACCTATATTGCATTGAGAAAAAACTGTTTTTATAAAAGACTGAATGTGTATCTTGTTTGGAAAATGTTACATTACTTTCAAATCAGTTTTTCTATTATTTGTTTTAAAATAATTATCAACTGTAAATTAAAAATACCGGCACTATTTACACATTGCAAGAAATGCGTAGGAACGAGGTGTTACGCATATAAATAGATGTTAACAATTCAAAACATCTTGAATATCAGTCGTCGGTTAGATACGATGCCTGCTTACCACAATACCCAACTAGGGCTGTGGAATTATACCCTAACAGAATTTCAGCCCGAGAGATATTGCAAATTACGACACCCTATACAAGAAGTGGGAGGAGGGGGACAAATATAATTACCCCAAAACCTCTTTTCAACCCTTGTAATGAAGCTCTAGATTCTGGAATAAACTGGATCATCGCCCTTTGAATGAAATATTTAACAAGATTTAGTCATTTTAGTGTAATCTCTTCCGTGTATGTTTAACTTAATGTACTTAACTGTTACTACCAACGAGCTAAATAAGTGAGTTAAATGAAAGTGCTGGAATTGAAATAAATATATTAAAGGAAACGTTTGGATTGTAGTGAAGTGACATTTATTTTATTATCAACAAATTACACTTTTTAGTTTCCAACCAATATCTACAACAATTAAAAATATGATAACAATAATGTTAATATTTATTTTTGCATTAAATGAAAACAATTTGGCATGGTGTTTAAAATTAATCTTTTTTTTTTTTTTTTTTTTGTACCTGATAACTTTATAAGATCTTTTATTTTAATCTTAAATTGTGATAGTACTTGTAAGACATGGCAATGTCCTCTCATTCTAGGATTTTTCATATATAAACATAAATTCAAGTTTTAATAGCATCTACGGACGAAAAGATTTACTGGTTTATATTTATTTTTCCTAAATGTTGAATTGGCTATCTTATATGTACAAGAAACTATAATTTTATTAATAAAATTAACTACAATAAACTGAAAAGTAAAGTTTCTATCAAATCAACAATGTATATATATACTAATCAAACTGATCTATAATTTTTCAGATACACATTTAGGATTTGGAATGATGAATATTATTATAAATTGTAATTTATATTTATTTATTTTTTAAATTAAATACCAAGGTAATTTTACAAATGTTTACTATTATTTTTACAATATAAATTATAACTAGTTGTGATAATTCGATTAAAGCGATTCTCTTAAAATCAACAGTAGAAGAATTAATTCAGTCGACTGTTTTTTTCTTCAAAAAGTTCACATACCTAGTCTGATGATATTGTATGAGGGGTTGCTCTTCCAGTTAAACTTGCATGCCACAATCAGTACAACATTGATTTTTAAAATCGTTTATTATATAAAATATTTACAATTTTCAGAGGTATTATTATAACGTTTAGTTTCACTCGATATATAATTAACAATTTTACACTTTTATACACTTTTAAGTGTATATTTTTGTGTGTGATGTGTGACCAGAAGATGGGATAACCCCGAAACTGCAGTTGTCACGAATATTTAAAAAGGATTTGACAGACAGTATAAAGGTAATTCATACCTATTAATATTTTTATAATTAACTATGTTTCAAGCCACAATGCCTTTCATGTTTCAAATTATTATTAATTAATTTCGGCATTTGGTGTCCAACTGTAGTCGCTAAGTAGATATTTGCTTTGGTATTTCTTTAGAAATGTGTTATTTAATGCAACTTGCCGTTAACGGCTGCTACATTATTGTATTAAACCAAATTATTTAAATGGGTTATAAATCCAGCAGCAGACTGGAAGAGTAATAATTACTTTTAATATAAAACTACCGTACTAAGCTTAATCTTAGAATTATTTTAAAAGATATGTAGTTGAGGGTGGTTGTGGACTAGAATTTACTTAATCAAAAGTAATATTATTGCATCGTATAGCATACAGTACATCACACATGTCATAATATATACAGAGTGAAAACAGTCTGGAAATGGTTTAATATTTCGTATATAAAGAAAATTTGAAGGTAGATGTGATTGAGAAACCTACTCTATGTAAAAATACTATTTTATTAAGATTTCAAAAATTTATCCGCCATCTTGCATCCGCCATTTTGAATGTAACTTTGTTTTTTTTTTAAATAGGAAGGTGGTCATGTGATACATCATTTCGATATAGAATTTCAAAAGGAAACCAACGGTGAAATTTGCACATTAATATCTTTAAAAACGATAAAAAATGGTGGCCAAAAAACAACGAAATCGTGTTTTCCGATTTTGCCCCATTTTGATGTACTATTTTTTTTATTATTAATTATTATTCTTTTTGGATTTAGAATTAAACAAGCTTTCAATCGATATGTCACACAACAATATTTGGGGGTATTTAAAATTTTTGAGTTGTAGCCGTTTTGATTTTTTCGAAATAGATTTCGAGTGCTTCAACCAAATATCGTTGTGTGGCATTATTATTTATATATATAAAAACAAAATTAACAGCAAAATGGGGCAAAATCGGAAAACACGATTTCGTTGCTTTTTGGCCGCCATTTTTAATCGGTTAAAGATAACGATGTGAAAATTTCACCATTGGTTTTCTCTTGAAATTCTGTATCGAAATGATGTATCACATGAGCACCTTCCCGTTTAGAAAAACAAAGTTACATTCAAAATGACGGATGCAAGATGGCGGATAATTCTTTTGAAATCTTAATAAAATAGTATTTTTACATAGAGTAGGTTTCTCAATCACACCTACCTTCAAATTTTCTTTATATACGAAATATTAAACCATTCCAAGACCTTTTCTCCACCCTGTTTACGGAGTGTCGAATTAACCCACTTTATTATTTGTTTTATTGAAAATAAGTTAACAAAACTTTGTACATATCTTGTGTGCATAACAGGGCAAATTTTGTGACATATATGAACCTTCACAATTTTTTGTGGCTTGAGAGGGGTAGGGAGTGTACAATTTCAAAAATAAAGGTAGGTCAAGTAATACACCATTAAAAAGCTTATTAAGAGAAAAAACAGAATGGCTTGAACTAGAGCTTAGTATCTGGCTTCCTTTCAAAGTAATGGACAATCAAAGTTCTGGAAAATGATATTGTTATCATAACATCAAAGCAGGTTATTAATTTGTTGATATTATGAATAAGTAGGTTGTATGTTATTTTCCAGAACTATGATTGTCCATTACGTTGTAACGAAGTAAGATATTAAGCTCTAGATTGAGTTTCTCTTTTAATAAGCTTTCAATGGTGTATTACATAACCTACCTTTATATTTGAAATAATTAGCACCCCCTTACTCTCCTAAGCCCCCCAAAATCATAGAGGGTCAGATAAGTTTAAAAAAGGTCCTGTTATGCAACACAAGATATACTATACACAGTTTTTTAACTTACTTTCAGTAACAAAAATCATGAAGGAGTTAAAGGGACCTTATGAGCATGCTGTATATTAATTGAATTGGAATTTTACCATAATGTCATATATTTAACGTGTAACAAATTACCAACAGAAATATTTACTGTCCAAATGTTGTTATTTTATGAAAAATATATTTGGTAATATAATTGAGCTGTTCCAAAAATAAGTTGACAAATTTACACGATTTGCACAAAAATATTCTTACTGAAGAAGATTAAAAACATCGGAGCAATTTAAATTGCCCCCGAGTTTTCACGCAGTAATAACGTCATAAGCGGATTACGAGAAAAAGATTGTCTAACCGAGAAGTTCATGAGTACTCTACTTTCACTTATGGACAAAAACCTTTAACTTTTTCAGACGTAATATTTAGATGAGAGTTATATTTAATTTCTCTCTTTAAATAATTTATCGTATCATTAAATGTACAGTTGTAGATTCAATTATTATATTTTTATTACAAATAAACAAATAGAATAAAATCGTGTGACAACGATCAGCATATACTAGATGTATATAACATTACCTTTAAGTAATAATCATAACAAGTTATGCCTACTTGTTGGGTTGGCTAAATATGCATTGACTTAAAGTAACTGTACTTTCAAAACGTTAGAATAGATTACTTTATAGCTTGCTCATACTTAGCAAAATCTACTTATATTAACTACACAGTTAATTATTGGTAAAATAATTAAATTTACTAAATTGAATTACGGGCATCAACTTCACTGTCAACGATTCATACAATGGTTAGCCGTAACAAATTGCTTTACGTGAGACTAACGGTATTTATAATGGAAGGCCTTCAATAAAATTCAATTACATCGTGAACGGAAGGCGCAAACGTCAATGGTAATATCATGATTTGAACCTGAGGCCTGGAATCTTGTCGCCTTCACAAATATTGCAATATCGCAAAGAAATTATATTACATCCATAGAGATATATTTATTTTTGAACAAAGTATATATATCATAATAGAATGTATAATAACGTTGATCATTAATAATAGAGAGAGTATTTATTTATAAGAATAGAAAATTCAGTAAAGGAAACTGGGCTCGGAACCAATTGCTACCGAACCTGGGGAGCATCAGAAAACGAACCTGTCCACGCATCACGTCCCAACGATGGCGATCCACGCTACAAGCACCACCTGAAGCGGTGATAAGCAAAATAGAAGATAGAGTGTCGTAAACTTCCAACTGGTGGACATTGGATACTGCCGGTTAGGGAAGGCATCGGTTGCCAATTGTGACTACATACAAGTATTAAAGCGAACAATTAGAGTAATAAGAGAAAGCAGTGATAAGCGAAAGCTTCAGTACTGCATTAGAAAAGAGTCTAAAGAACAATAATAATAATAATATACAGGCTGTCTCAAAAGTATGTGATGGTGTTATATTTTTGTAACATTTGAAGATTACGCAACAAAAGGTGGTACATAGTTTCTCTAAAAAAAATATTTTTAACGTAATTAAAATTTTATTAACACCTTAGGAGGACGGCCCGCAGGGAGTCGGAGGAAAATCTGAAATAGGAACAACGGTCGAGTTGTACATCAATTTAAAGGTATAAATCAGAAGAACAAAATGCCGTAAATCAGACAACAAAACCCTACACAAAATGGCGACCGTTTAAAGTTACAATATTGAGCTTTTTCCAGCACGGGTTTTCTAAAAGTCGTTTCTTAGATATTTACACGTTGATATATTCTAACGATACAAAATTCATTAAGATCGGCTCAGTGAAACTCTAAATAAGGGTTACAAAACATGTATTTTTCATTTAAAAGCGATAAAATTCTAATCACCGTTCTAACTGAAATTACCATACCGATAAAATTACAAATATTTTTTCTAGGTTATTTTAAACAGTTGGTCTACATATGATAAAAATTTTATTTTTGTATTTGTATTTTTGTTTAAATAAGAGTTTAATAATGAATTGATTATGCATAGATCAGAGAGAACCGCAAGTAAATTTTAACAACATAAAATTATTATGTATAGTAAGTAATAAATAGAAGCTACATTAAATTATTCCATTCACAAGGTGAGAGCTGAGCGAGCATCGCAGGTTTCGGTGCGAAACATGCAGATGTTTTTAGAGTAAAAATATATAATACAAACAATTATTCTAATTCTTCTAATATAATAACCTATTTTATTAAAATACCACAGGCTAAATAAAAGTTGTAATAAAAAATCAGTTTACAAAATAATATTCTAAAAGTTTTAACTCAAAGACATATGTTGTTTATATTTCGGAATTTCAATTCGGTAAAAATATATTGCTACAAATAATACTACTACAGTGGACACAACAGATATAAACCGAATCTAAGCCAGTTAACAAATAAAGTTTAAAATAAACCAATCTCATACATAAAGTTTGTACAAATCACGGAGAACATTTGTTCAAAACGGGAGCGAATCACAAGATACCATATCTGGAGAATAGCTGCCATTTGTTAGAGCTTGATACCAAATTAAACTCGGAACAATCTCAAAAACAATGCATGTTGTAATAAAGGCAGGAAGGGTTTATGTAATTGAGGGAAATGAATACATTTTACAGAATATATAAGCAGAGACAAATATACTGGCAAGTTCAATTAGACTTTGTAGAGGCAGAGGGGGAAGGGGTAATTGATTAAATCCAATACAAGGTGTAACACTAGACAAATTTACGAACTGGATTCATAACGTTTTGTTATTGTAAGGGAATGCACATCATGAATTAAACTTGGAGCATACATTTAATATTCACTTCAGATTAAAACAAGAAATGGTTACGGTTTCAGGAAATGATTGTTTAAACTTTATTAAATCAATGATTTAAATTGTTTTACTTTTGCTGTACTCATTTTCAGGATATATCGACATCTAAATAAATTATTTGTAAACATATATCTCAAGAAAACGGTATTTAAACTTCTAAAAAATGTCGAAGATTTTATGATTTTAAGGTAACATAGATTGGTAATACAATACATTAGTTAGGATATAGTAAAATTGTTAAAATAAATATCTATGTTTATTTTAATAATTTCAACATCTGATTAAAATTTCATAAGTAAGTAGCTAAGTTAACATATTCCGTTATTAGTTCAAAGGAATATAAATAATTAAGAACATGATACAGGTACATTCGATTCATCTACCTTTCCGGTGAGAGTAAATACAATCTGTTCGAAGACCACATATGTTTACCTAATCTGAAAAAATTTGATTTCAGGCCATCATAGCCCGTCTGCCTTAAGACCACACATCAGAAAATATATCAAAATAATGGTCCGCAAAGTCTATATAGAAGCACACGCACGAGAGCCTTAATTATTATTTCTTTACAGTCAGGTAAATAAAAACTGAATTCTAATATTAAACAAATTTTTAATTTTCATAAGATTTTCCACTGGCAAGAGCCCACTTAAAGTTCTTAATTACGTCATAGAATTACTGTTTAAAAGTAGCATACGCAAAAGGAAAAAAGGGCTGACATGAAGCCCTTCTTAGTACTCCAAGCTGTCATTCATTCTCATATGACTTGAAAGAGATACTTTTAACAATTATAGTGCATTCAAAACAAACGAAATAATCTATTAAGACAACAAACAAGAATCGTAACTCAAAATTAAATACAAATCATATGATAAAAAGTAAGTTTAGTAGAAATGCATTCGTGGTCCACAAATAGTATTTTCATTAACTTAAGCTATTTCTTTTTTTTTAGTTATAGTTTGACTATTGTAGCTCGTGCATCACTGAAGATGGCGACTATGTCGTTGAAACGTCTTTTAGTTAATAAACGCATTATCTGTGAGATTCTGTGTTCAAGTTTCATTCAATCAATTATATCTTCTCACAAGTTAAGCTCAATATTTATTTATATTTAACCTATTTTCTCTAACTTAACCGTCATATAACATATCTCTTACACACATACAAGTTCTGTAATAGTTAACTCTTCATAGCGACGATTAATCGAAGATGATATAAAATATCTATCTATTATTCTGGTGCTAATTACAGTTGAAAATTATAAACTATGTTACAATTTTAAACCGTAAAATCTAATAGGCGTAAAACACACAACAAAAAAATACAATAAAAAAAGTTAATTAAAAAAACTTGTTTCTGAGGATTTGTTTAATTACGTTGGCTTTGCAATAATATTTGGAATAAGTGAATTGTAATAATTTAATTCCGTTTTAACTTAAGCCAAATTAAGTTTTATTGTACATGTTTAATATCATCTTTAAAAACCATCCATTCACGTAATTTTGTTGTTGTTGTTATTTCAAAATAAATAAATAAATTTAAAAAAACATATATTTCATCAAAATATAGAAGATTTAATGTGAATTTTTCAGAAATTCCAAGATGAAAAACAATAAAATTATGGTTCAGTAGGCTACATAAAATACTAAAAATCTGGAATGTATATATCTTTCAATTTTAAATGTTACCTGTCGCGAATGTTTGAACATAATACAATCTAATGAATAACAATTTATAATTGAATTATAGTTGGTTACATTAAAGGAATCAGTGATTCACAACTAAAAATTATGCTATTAAAAATTAAAAATAATATTATGGTAATGAGAGAATGTTTAAGAATCTGTAAAGTTCGTTAGTTTTCTTTGTACAATACAAAACGTTTAAAGTCAAAAATTAATAACGAATTAGAAGTACAGACTACTGTGCAAAAACAATATTTAAAATGTTAGAATTACTAAAATTCCATACTTATACATTTTCAAAGATTGTTAAAGATTATTATGAATTTTTATAACTTACATATTTATTATGATATGTAATTATTAGTACCTCCGCATGTATTAACGGATTTGGGCCTGTTCAGATATTGTATTGGGCGGGAGGATGACGGCGTGATCTCCATCTTAAGAAATGCAAATCCTTCGCCCAAGTTAAATGGAGAAACTTTGGACTCTGAAATTTGATTCATGTATTTCACAATACGAAGAAGTTATATTAACAGAAGTTGGAATAGTCTCCGTGAATGTAAATAACTCGTCTATCAACGTATTGAATTCGTTATTTTCTCTGATATTACTCAAATACGTTGTATACTACAACAGGAAAATAAGCATTGAAAATATTGAATAAGATTTTTTTATTTCAAACTATCAAAGGTAATTCGATTTTTCTTGGTGTTTGCACAGATAAATCCAGTTTCATCCTTATAGACATGTTTTACATAATCGTACAACATTAAAAATTGAAAACCCTTAAGTGTAATATTAAAAGTGTATTTATTAATATAAGTATTAAATAAAAATACAAAATATTGTAAAAAACGTTAATTCGTTTTTGAAGAAAGTAGTTGAATAGTATGAATTTATCTTCTTAACAGTTTATAAATAAATAGTTACTAGCTAACCGATATATATATTACCTGATTTAATACATTGTTTTAATTACATAAATTACGTTTGTTTATTTACGTTGGTTTAATTTCATTGATTTGAGAGATAGATTACACTTGCATATAAAATGTAAACAATCCAACTAACAACTGTCATGTTAGTAAACAGATTAACATAGATGGCGCCTTTCATTAGGAATCATATGAAAGTTGAACTTTCACAAGAACGTTTTTTAATATATTTGTTTAACGAAAACGTAAATTTTAAGCTATTTGTTTAATTGCCATCAATAGCGGGGAACATAAGCTACAAAATTATATTCTTTGCATCATTAATTTTGATGAAGAATTAAGGTAGATTTAACATTGCAAAAAAAATAATAAAACGCCTTTGAAAAATAATATATTTATTAGGATAAATAAATGCTATTGCGATATTTAATTCACTGTGTACCAAGAAAATGAACCAACCTTAATAATAATCCCCACGGGCCAAATTAGTTTTTAAATAACAAAATCAGTACATTTTTTAACTATAAAACTAAAAAATAACAAACTCAGTAACTGATTAATAACAAAATGTTATCTACATCTGCTGCCACCTAGAGTGTGAGTTCAATTGTAAATTTAATGTATTTAATTATTTCTTAATACTTATACTAAAACAAATGTTTAGTACTTCTGAAAGAAATTATTTTTGTTCAAATAAAAGCTTTTTTATCTCAGTAGGAGCCATTACTTAAAGTTTCACTTGTTTTTATTATTACAAAATGAATGACCAAGTCAATTTTGAATATATTAAGCAAATAATAAAACCCAATTCTACCACCTTCTTACTCTGCATGAGGGGTTCAATTTTAAATAGAATTTTAGCTTTTATAACTTCTTAGATTCCCAAGAACGCATTAGCGAAGAGTTCATGAAAACATTAGAAATAAACTCTTTCCTTCCTAAATTAGTGTAAATAAAATGTTATTTTTTTAAATGCTTAAATTTAATTTAGTTAATTAGGTTACTATTAAAGGCCTGAATCAAAAATATCTGTATAAAAGTGCGTTTATTAAATAATTAAAAAATTTACCACTTTTTTATGTATAAAATATAAGCTAGTGTAATTAATTCCCAAACACAAATCCCAAGTAAAACGAAATGTAAGAGCTGTATAAAATTATTAATGACAACTAGCTGCAGTAGGCATTTAATAAACCGGTGCACACAGAACCCAGGTGTTTTAATAAAGTTAATCTTCCAATGTACATATTAGAATATTTTAACGTTACGTAAGTTTTGGAAAGTTATACATTGGCAGGTTTATAATTATAACGAAAAGAAAAGAAAATTTTTCAAAAGCAATATTACCTACACTTATGTTTTATGGCTAAAGTTTGTGACTTGGTTTTATATACTATACTAATATTATAAAGAGGTAATATAATTTGTTAGTTTGTTTGTATGTAGGGGGTAATCTCTAAAACTAATGAAGCGATTGAAAAAATAATTTTACAATTAAAAAGCTACCCCTGAGTAACATAGGCTAGAATTAATTTTGATGTAACCTCTAAAACAAGCTAAAGAACTGAAGTTTTGTACATTTATTTCTTACAAGATACATATAAAAAATGAACTATATTTGCATTTTGTCGCATGCTGCAAAGGGGCGAAAATTTGATAACAACCCCTAAAGAATACAAATTAATTGTTATATTTTCCTTAAAGTTAGTGAGCTAAAATTTGTACATTTATTTCTTACAATATCCATAGAAAAAGTATCATAGATTTACATTTTGTTAAGTGCTGCTAAGGGGTAAAAATGTAATAACAACCCATATAAAAAATTTTGATTTTTACTTTCTCCACCCTATACGTAGTATATGGAGAAAGTATTGTTTTCGTAAAAATGTTCGAATTTGAATTTATAGTTGAATTATCTGTGTTGGTGCTCCCTGAAACCAAAAATATTTTTAGTGGAATTTTTTGTTTTGGAGCTCCCTGAACCCAAAAAAGTGATTTTAGAGTGGTGTCTGTCTGTCAGTCTGTCTGTATGTATACACGACCAGAGAGGACACTATTGGTCCGATTTTCATGAAATTTGGTATGTAGATACTAAACCCTAATATCTCCAGGCTTTTTTTAATTTTTTGAAATTTTTAATTTTTAAGGGTAATTTACCCCTAAAAACCCATAAAAAAGGACAAAAATGCAAATTTCTCAAAAACGGCTCTAACGATTTTGATCAAATTTTCAGTATTTATAGTGCTTAAGATGCCAAACAAAATGACACCACCCGCTTTTATCAAAACTTCGGCGTTTTATAATTATGGGGAAATGTTTAAAACTAAACAAGTTTGTGTTGTCAATCTAGCATCGCGGCGGCGGCCGCACGGGGTAGCACCACGGTAGCGAGCACGGCCAGTTATTCAAAGGTCGCGCGATCGAATCCCGCCTGGGACAATAATTTTTTTATACGATTGACGTAGGTAGAATATTAATTTTTTGTTTTGTTCTGAAAAGTAGTAAATAAAATGATTAAAAACAATATTATTTTGACTACAGTAAGTTGGGAGAAAGTTTGTGTCAGTTAACTGATACCGTTTATTATACTTTCTTTAATGCCAGAGAAGTAAAAATTGGGCACTTATTAATTTTAAGTGTTTTATAGGAAATAAAATAAAATATCACACGCAATTTAAATAGTTACGTCAAATGGGCAAACTGGATGGTAGGGGGGGTGGGGTGGTAAGAGCCCCTTTACAATAAAAATAAATTGTTATACTTCCCATGATTGACACTTTGTTTGTGGTAATCTGTTTGCATTTGCTTCACCGTAGGGTTGGCAAGCGAAGCGATCAGGGTCGGGGCCTTCTAGTAGTTTAAAAAGGAAAAGGTAAACCGACAGTAATATGTAAAAAAACTTTAATATGTAATATATGTAAACTTAATACATAATATTAAACTTTAATATTAAGTTTAATATGTAAACTTTAATATATGTAATGAGCACGTTAAAGAATTAATAATCGGAACAAAATACTAAGAAAAATTTTGGAAATTAACAGGAGGCTTCATGGCATTAAAGTTTGGCCTACTATCAATAATTATATCAAATTAAAAAATGATACAGCATACTAAATGCTCTCAAATATACGTAAATAAAAAATAAAAAAAAATAGATAAAATCTAAAACACAACCAAAACCTAACGGAGTAGAATGAAAAGTCAAAAACAATTAAGATAAACGCTGTTGAACCGTTTAAGAAATTAATGTTCCTGACATAATTATTTAATTTAAATTACACTGGGTTTGAAACTTAGTGGAGTTGAGAGGTTTTTATTGGAACTCAGTACAGCGTGATTACGACAATAATTGCTGTACAGGAGGACTAAGAGAAGACAGGTTCTGCAGGAGACATGGGCTTTGTTCCTTCAGTCAAATTATCCCCGAGTTGAATGTTGGCGGAAATAAAAAGGGTGGATTCAGGATTGTCAAGAAGACAAAGCTAATTTCACTGCAATCGATATAGAGGTTTATAACGAGCTCAAGTCAAACGCAGTTCTCGTTTCTTTCAGTACCTTTTCCCTTAGGCTGTGTTACATGTATTAATTATTGAGTTTTATTGAGATCATGTGTGGCTTTATATTGAAAAAAAGTTTTAGACGCTAGTCAATATTTAATAGCAAGTAATATAATTCCGAACACTCTAATCCTTAGAGCATCGGCATAAAATACGAGTAAGGCATCAGCACGAAAAAAACTTTTACTACAATTATGTTACTAAAATTTCTTCTATACCTTTACTTCATGAACAATATGTTTACTTGTATTGTTATACCAATATTTGTGAATCGTTTCAAACTTTGTTAAAATATGTATAATAATTTCAATACTACTATAGAACATATGCCACAAATGTAAACTGAAATAACTCCTAAACGTGGTCCTTAATTTTAACTTTGCCATTAGACAAGGCAAAGTATTGAAAAATAAAATAATTTTTGCCTACAGCTCCGATTTGGATGCAGTTTTCTGCATTGTATTAAGAAAAATACCAGGAAAAAAGTCTACATATAACCAGTTTTGAGAGAAAGCGGAAATGCATCGCTGGTGCATAAAATTGTTGAAACCTCTAAAAATGGATGACAAGCCGCGACAATCGGTACTTGGGGTTTTTGGGAGCGCTGATCTCATATCTGACAATGCGATATACCCCGGAGCACCGGGAAGGGGGGGCCTTGTTGGAAATTTATGAAGTTGTGATAGATTTGAAAATTTTCTCTCGGGGGTTTTTGGGTTCGCTGGTTTCAATTCTGACCATGCGAAATGCCTCCGGTGTAATAGAGGGGGCGTTGGGGAATTTGAATTTTATTCTTCTCTCGATACAGCTTTGTAACGGATTCTGAGAGAGTAACGGATAATATTCCATACTGTCACTTTTTCTCTCTATCTCTCTTCGTCTCCTGTGACCCTTCCCAAAACTTCAGAGCTGCGCACAACCCGAACAAACTGTAAGTCGTCATCTCAAAATATTTCAAAACCTTACGTTTTTTCCCCCATCGGCCCCGACTCCTCGCATCGTATAGGGCGCGTTTCTCATAGTCAGAATTATATTTAAATCAGCGCCCCCAAAAACCCCGAGAGGAAATTTTCAAGGCTCTATCGCAACTTCACACATTCCCCCCCCCCCCCCCCCGGTGCTCCGGGGTAATTCTCATGGTCAGAAATGAGATCAGCGCCCCAAAAAAATCCGGAGTACCAATTTTCGCGGCTTTTCATACATCTTTTAGAGGTTTAAAAAAAATTATGCATTTTTAGATGCATTTTATGCACCCGCGATGCATTTTCGCTTTCTCCCGTTTCTGAACACGATGCAGAAAACTTCATCCAAATCGGAGCTGTAGCCAACAATTTATTTATTCTGTTCGAATTCGTACTATTTTGCCTGGTCTACATAGCACTGGGAAAAATCAAACAAGAAAGAGTTCACGGACATGTTAAAACTGGTTACGTATACACGAAAATTATTTTACAACAGTAAAAGTTCAGTAACGGGGTTTATAACTACGATGAGTTGTCGAGACAAAAATAAAAGGAGTCAATTTTAAGGAAGCCGTTCAACGTGGCAGGTGATTGGTTTTCTTTCAAACACGAAATACTTGTATTATTTCAGCTAGACATTTGTTTAAATATATTTATCTATATTACATTACAAGATATACTGCTAAGGAATTACCAAAGAGTGAAATTATGTATGTATCTTGTGTTGCAAAATAGGACAAATTTGTTGATATATCTGAACTTTTATCATTTTGGGGGACTTGAGGGGGTAAGAGGGTAACAAATTTCAAATATAAATGTAGGTCATGTAATACACCATTGAAAAGCTTATTAAAAGAGAAACATAATGGCGCAAACTAGAGCTTAGTATCTTGCTTCGTTTCAAAGTAATGGTCAATCAAAATTCTGGAAAATGATATTGCTAGGAATAAGTATGTTATTTTCCAGAACTTTGAATGTCCATTACTTTGAAACGAAGTAAGATACTAAGTTCTACTTTGTGCCATTGTGTTTCTCTTTTATAAGCTTTTCAATGATGTATTACATGACCTTTAAGTAACCCAAAATCATAGTGTGTCAGATATGTCCAAAAATTTGTACTGGTATGCAACACAAGATATATACAAAGTTTTTTTAAGTTATTTTCAGTAACAAAAATAATGAGGGGGTTAAAGGGAATTTATGAACACTCTGTACAGTTTACTTGTTGCTGGCGGTGAATCCGATTTTACCTTCACGCATTTTCCGTTTCGCTCTCTATAAATAGTACACATGGGTATAATATAGCAGAGTATATAGTTTACTTGATAATATCTCTGAAATGGACATTGTGCTTCCTCATTTCATAAATTGTTTAAAAATGGTTTACTTGGTAATACCTCTTAAATGGACGTTGTGGTTCCTCATTTTGTAAATTGTTTTAAAATAGTTTACTTGGTAATATCTACTAAACGGACATTGTGCTTCCTTATTTTGTAAATTGTTTTAAAATAGTTTACTTGGTAATATCTCTTAAATGGACATTGTGCTTCCTCATTTTTTAAGTGTTCTTTTTATCTTGTCATATTTAAAATTTAAATCTAAAAATTTTAAATAACATAAAAAAGATTGTCAATATTCGTATTGTTTCACTTCTGTCGGCAGTCCCACAACTGCTTTCTTTTTACTTTTACAATCTACCTCTTGTCGTCGGTTGTTTTCTTAATTAAAATTTTAACTCAAGAGTTTTTAATCTTGAGAGAACGCACTGTGCTACAAAATAAATGAAACTACATTCCTGCTTTAAGACTCCACTCTGTCACTCCCCACAGAATCATAAAACCGTTTGCTATCAAACACGTGCTTAAGGAGCTTTGAAGTGTCACTTAAGTTAAGCCAACATTAAACGTTCAACTAAGAAACGTCCGCGAACGAATTGAATAAATTTCCTACAGCTGAACGTAGGTATTTGATTATAATCTAATGTTTTAATTGGGTGAGGGTTCACTATGTCCATCAGAGAAAGAAGGTTTTTATAGACTTTAGTACCTGAATTTCCAATTACCCAAATGCAATGTTATATTCAGCATTTAAAATATATAACACTCGTATATTATATTGTGAAAAGAATCTGTAAACTGCAAACATGTTTCCTATAATAATCTTTGAAACTACTGAACCAATTGAAACATTGTTTTTATACAAAAAGCTACAATATCCCTGAGTAATATAGGCTATAATTCATTTTGATAAAAACATTATTTATTTAATTATTTGTAAATTTATCCGGAAAACATTCTTAGGTTAGGCCAAGACTGATGTACCATCACATATTTCTGGCATATATTTACATCCATTACCGTATAAACCAATTTAATAAAATAACAGTAAAACAGCTGTGTGATTTAATATTTCCATCAACAGCTGATTTCAAACTTTGAAGCAATTATTTGTATTTCTAACGTTTAGGTGAGGCCTGAGCCTTGCTGGATCTTTTAACCTTTATTACAACTGCTGTTATATATGAAATAATTTTATTTGGACATTTAACAATATTTAACTTCTTAGCTTTGAGGTTATTTTAATCCTTTACTTTTGTTATAAAAACAACATAACATGATTATGTGTGTAGAAGGTTCCAACAGGGTTGGCGTTCGGGGCACGAAGAGGTTTCCCCTAGTAATTTATATAAAGAAACTAAACGCATAATAGAATTAAATAATTAGTAATACTGAATTAAGAGTTAATACGAATAATGATAGGAAAACATTTTTATGGAGATTGATTTGTTTATACAATTTTTATTGCTACAATTGTATGAATTGTTTAACAAATTTAAGGATCACGAAAAGTTTAGTGAATGTTTACTAATTTTCCTTCAGGAATGGGAAAGTGCCGTGTTCAATCCCAAAACACATTTAATAATTTTAGAAGTTAAACAAAATGTTTTCTACTTATAAAAATACCATTTTATATACATTATCTGTGTAATAATATTAAATTGATAGTTATATTTGTAATTGTGTTTAATAAATTGTGAATCTTTGAATACAAACAGTTATTATTTATTTGAGCGTGAATGTCATCTTATAATTTTATGCAACAATGTCAAATAAAAAACGTTTCTTTTATTAATTTGCATTTATTAAATACACACTTTTCATACATTGTTTAAAACCAAAACATAAAACGTCCAACGTCGCAGAAAAATCCTTATGTTATCTTTAACAAAAACTAATCTCAATGATAAAGTTGCCAGGTCTCTAGGCACATTGTGTTGTCTAAATGAAGTTAATATCAAATAAAAGAGAATAACACAAGTTTGATATGCGCTTAAATTGAAAACCTCCTACGATTAGGGGAGTATATCGAGAGTGAAAATCAAATCATGTGGGTGGGGGGGGGGGGGGCTGCTTGATGCCCCGGGGGAAATATGGGAACAACAACGGCTTCATAAAGGCCTGTTTATATATGAGAATAAGAAGCGGCAGCCCAAAGAGAAAAGAAAACTGATTTCCAAACTTAAATTAGTTTTTACTATGCCGTTATCGACATGCTGACTCTAACGTCACAATAGGCATTTACCTTGGGTAATGTAACGTCTTACCTATAACCTGAGTTAAGTTAATGTACTACATCATTGTTTTTGAAAAGGGGTTAGGTTGTATTTTTAGGGTTTAAAATGAGACAATCTAATTATTGTATAACACATTTGTTTAGGATACAATAAAATATGTTTTACAACTTTCAATAATTCTTGTTTCTTAGAAAACAAGTTAAAATGATACTTTTAATCTTTTATTCCATTCAAATCAACTTCTTTTATGTTTGTCAATTGCATTTTGGTTTTTAGTGAAACACAAGTTTAAACACATTTAAATTGAAATCACAAGTGATTCAAAAATTTAAAACATTATTAATTTTTAAATCTTTTGTTATTGAACCGAATTCAATATGTTGATCTATCACTTAAAGTTTAATTTACGACAACATATTTGCTAGTAAAAACTATTCAAACTTGTTCTAAGTAATGAGATCTAGACACTATTTTTGGTTTGATAAAATGCTACAGAATTCGTTTTTATCTGTTTACATCTACTTCTTGCATGCCATACTAAACTCTGTATCACATGCACTGATCATACAATGTTCAATTATTCAGAGTAAACGTAAGTAATAAAGAGAAATACATTTTTTGGAACTTACAATAATTATTTTATTTTACACAGATACAGAGTTTAGTATAGTAGATGCCCTTATACTCATTTCATGTTACCTTTAGAAATTTATTGTAAGTGCATTGATAAATTTAATTGGAATTAAAAGTAACCAAAATTACAAACCATTTCATATAAAATTGTTCTTTGATCAATGTCTTGCATCGTCATCCACCACAAAGTCAGAAACGACTGCTATTAAATAAGTGCTAAGACGGTTTGAAATGTCTCTTTTGTTGAGTGTGTATTAAATGATAAATTAACATAGGAAGTTTGTTCACTAACTTTATTGCTTTTATATAGCTCAGAGTTACAATCTTATAAGAGTTTGTAAAAATAAATACTACTGACATTGTACTACTTCCCTTTACTCTCTTACTTACCCTGTCTCTCTTGCTATAAATTGGATTAACAGTTAGTTATCAGTAAGTCGTCGATTAATTTCATAAAATGTATGATAAATTTTAGTTTAATTTGAAAGAACTTTCTTCCTTTTTCTGTGAAGAGAAAAAGAGCTATTTTATCTAAGAATGTTGCATGGTGTTTTTAATGTTGAAAATTTAACGTTTGTAGTCTATAGGCCTATATGTATTTGTTTAACTTGGCTTATAAAGCAAACTTCAAAAGTTAGCTGGGAAAGCATTTCGAAGCGTATTTTTGTACATATATTTGTCTATGTACGAAAATATATTGCATCAACACACATGAAAATACCGTTTCACGGACATCTTATTCAAGATGTAGACTCCAAGGCCAGCCAGAGTTCTTAGCTTTTTGGTAAATAATCTGTGCGCTTGACGAGGCGCAGGGAGTTATTTGTAATTCAAATTCTTATTAATTTCTTTCATGAACAAATATGTTTCAACCACACAGTCGTCATCTTCAGTAATGTTTGAGCTAAAACGTTATTATTATAATTATTATAAGTTACCATTGTAATCTGTAAATGTTGATTGTCGCGTTAAATTGCTTTTGATCACTAAACTTACGTATGTGAGAATTTCTTTTCTTTTGATTTTCTGTTTTATTCAATTTTGTTGATGAACCACTATTTGGAACCAGACTTTTTCTCATTTACAAACACAATTGGTTTCAGAAAAATTCCTTGAATTATTTAGCGAATGACAAATCTCAACCAACTACATCTACAAATGTAATTTACAAATTGTAAATGCATTTATTGTTGTTCGTTCTCTATTTCGCAAAAGTCTTGCGAGTAACTTGATATAATATATTAATTATGCATATTATCATGTGTGGAGTACGTATTTTGATAGTCCCCTTCATTCGAATAATTGTAAAACCAAATAGAATAATATCATATTTATAAAGTCCTAATATGTTTTAAATTATGTATTAAATTAAATGAAGTATTTTGAAACCGAAAACTCTCGATTGTTCTATAGTATTTAATTTAATTAATATTAAAAATACTTTAACATTTTGACAACCTGTCCAAGTTGTTTTTGTATTTAGTGCATAAATTCAGTTATATTAAATATAAACTAACTTTCAAACCAAATGTTTCATATATTTTTAATTATGCCAATCACCAAATTTGTAAGCTTCTTAAATTTCAGTAACAATTTACTGGCAATAGTTTTAACAAAACGCCAATAACTGATCTACGGTAGCTATTTATCATCAGTCATATTTTACCGAATGGTTGTAAAGCTAGCTTTTAACCTCATCAAAAATAACTCATTAAAAATTTAATATTTAAAACAAATTTTAAGTGTGACGTATTGAAGCTTAATAGTTATCACATATATCTATTTGTATTTAGGCAATCTGCTTTAATATTCAAACATTTGAATATTTTACTAATAACATTACTACATATTTTTAATATTAATAGAAACCACGCCACAATAGCAGGCGCTTTATAATCCAACAAAACAACAATCAACAAGCCACTATTATACACACCCTCGTCCTTCTGCAACAAATGACTTACTCTCTAAGCTGTTCACGTCGCTATCAGCTTGTCAATGGCAGTGGCAACGTCGGAAGTAAACACCCGTGATCATGTCAGCAGGTGCATTGCAAAGCTATACACGTAACATTGGGTTCGACTGCGCTCTGTTCTATTGTTTAATTAAGAGATTGGGATTTGTTTTAATTAAATAAATGTAACAGTATTTCATGTATGTATAATTAATGTTAACAATATTATTTATTGAAATTTGTTTATGTCAGGTATAATTTTAGCCACATATTTTAGGTAATAATTAATTAATTATTTTATTTATTTATTTAATAAAGCCAAGGTTCTGGAATTTAAAATAAATTTTTATACTTTAAAGTTCTAGCTATATTATTTTATCAGAAGCAAAGGGTATGTTCTGTATTAGGTGTTTTACCAAAGTGTTAAAGTTGCCTTACTTTAAGAGGTTTAATCTGGATTGTAATTAAAAAGTGAAAGATTAGTATGTGACGTCGAGTTAAGTAGCGTTAAGAAACAGTCACGCAAGTAATAACATGTAAATCTAAATTAAAGAAAATTTTGTTTCAAGTAATTGTTAAACTTAATATGTGTTCTAGTTGTCATCACTGAATTAGGACAATAACGAATTATGTTTGGTTAACAAACGTCCGGCCATAAGTTAAACTTTAATTGATAAGTGGAAATATTGGATGAGGTGCAGTGAACAAACTTTTTAAATGTAGTTAGAATAACTACTTGTAGATTATTTAATATGATTGAGAAAAACAATTGACTAGAAAAGATATAAAAGAATAAATTTTACTTTTAAAGTCTTGCCTAAGATGCAAGAATTACTGAAAGTTCTAAAATATGTTTAATCTTTAACTTCTTCAAAAGAGTGTATACAAGAGATTATATTGTCTCGTTTTAAAGTTGAATGCAACCTAAAACCAAGTTTTGCCCGAAGCAAGGATAAAGTACATTAAGACGTATCTCGGGCTACGTTACATTACCCAGGCTAAATATCCTTTGTGACGTCAGAGTCTGCATGTCGATAACGGCAAAGTAAAAAACTAATTTAAGTTTGGAAATCAGTTTTCTTTTCTCTTTGGGCTGCCGCTTCTTATTCTCATATAAACAGGCCTTTATGAAGCCGTTGTTGTTCCCATATTTCCCCCGAGGCACCAAGCAGCTTCCCCCCCCCCCCCACATGATTTGATTTCACTCTCGATATACGCCCATAATCGGAGGAGGTTTTCAATTTAAATTCATATCAAACTTATATTATTCTTTTTTATTTGATGTTAACTTTATTTATTCAACATAATGTACCTAGCGACCTAGCAATTTGGTTTTCGTAATAGGTTTTTTATCAATAAGCAAATTTTGTCCGTTATGATAATAAAATTGTTTCTCTTAATGTAAAAATTCATTTTGTCTTAATTTAATTTATGTTATGGTTGTTATAAACATATACAGTTTTTGAAATATTTACTAGTAATATCCCTTGAGCAGATTAACTCGTTACACAAGAGAAAAATATAACCTCAAAGTATTAATTTTAATTTGTTTTAGTACTAATGTAGACTGTATGGCTTGTTTTGAGGTTAGAAGTCGTTGAAAATTTATATTTTTGAAAATGTTGTTTACTGCGTTCTTCAGACGAAACTACTTAGGCCTACGAAAACAAACTATATCTCACTGGGTAAATGCCGTTGTTTATTTTCAACGTAGTAAATTTACATAAATGGTTTTCTATTACATAAAGTGAAATATAGGTTTTTATAAGTGCTTTATCTCATCAGAAAAAGGTTATGATGTGCTCACTCAAACATCAAATATTTAGTAAAATGGTCAAAAACTTTCTAACAAATACTCATAGAACCTAAACAAATCTTAAGTATTATTATAATTTTTTCTGATAACTTCTTTGTTTGGAAACAGTACTTGCCTTACTCTACATACCAATCATAAATTCGAAATAGATAAATAAATTATATTTCGAAAAATCTAAAAATTTGAAATTATTTCACATGCATTTACTTAAACACTAATATTATTTTACATAGATATTTTATGAAATACTTTGGGTTATAAGAGAATCATTCACATATATTTAAAAAATTTTGTATTTGGTTTTGAAAATTTTAATTCTTTCCTACTAAATTATTTAAAATTTTACCGAATACAAAAACATAGTAATCGGATAAAATAAGGAAGGATACAAAAATAATGAGATACAAAATCCTACTTGTTTACCCAAATTTTATATAAATAAATACTTAAATATTTGTTTAAATTATAATTTGTTTGTTAGGCAGGATACACTCATCGGAGTCAAATTCCAATCTTTTCGTAATATAAGTTTTCATACAAATAATGATTAGTAAAAAGTTAAATTTTGAACCATACACGAGAAATTTGCTTTTTAAATTCTTCCAACAAATTTATTTCGTGAATATAACAAAATTACACATATCAAGTATATTGTTTATTTGTCTATTTCTGTATATAAAGCACGATTCCGTCGCTCTGTTTTCATACATTGAGAGCCACTTATCCTATTTGCTTTCAGTTTCTACCATGGTCTATGCAATATGCTTGTATGCCATCTGAGGAGGGTTTATAATTTAATAATTTAAGGTTAGTAGAAATCTGATAAATACTTTCAAAGTTTAAACATTTACATCTGTTAAGAATTATATGGATTATAGACTATCATTGCAAATTTAAACAATTATTTTGTATTTTTCATTAATCTAATACTAATATTATAAAGCGATAAACAAAATAATAAGATTTACTTTATGGCTGATTTTATAATTTCAACTGTTAGTTTTGAACTATTACCTAAAGTTTTATCTAAGTTCATCGTAAAATGTTTGTAAATAAATTTAGTCTGCTGAGACATTGATTTAATTGTTTTAACCTTAAATATTAAACAGTTAAAAACCTTTAAGAATGTACGCTTACTATACAGTGTTAACACGAGGAATACACATTTATAGTTAAGCTACTTGAATACAAAATATTTAATAAAGTATTCACAGTTTAGGTACTTCTGCGAAATAAATATTTCACAAAAAGCTTTTTGCAAATTCATTAACTGAATCATGTGTTGGTTTGTATCGTGTGTGAGTGTGTGTGTGTGTGTATGTTTGTTGGTATGCGTGCGTGTCCATATGCTTTTATGAGTTTTAGTAAATTATTCATGACTATATACTGTACAGGAAAACTTTATAAAAAATATAGGTTACATTAAATTAATTCGCACTTAACAACGACCGAGGCGGGATTAGCAGGATAAATATACAATAC
>JAGFPH010000163.1:658715-727133 GCA_018207615.1 Philaenus spumarius | reverse complement strand
TGTGTCCATTAGTTAATTAAACCCCTAAAATACAAACCCTCGTAATTGTTTTTGATGTCGAGCGGAATCCTGTTCAGTCGGATGGAATAATTTAAAGCGATAAGTAGAAACGAAAGCGTGATAAAATTGAAAAGCTCACTCTAAGTTTCTTTTGATCATTGCCGTGAAAGGCTGTGTAAACACCGCGTTGAAGGGATGAGAGGCTGTCCGTCATCATTTACCTACCCCCGCCTCCACCCCATTCACGTCACGTCACCGCCTAACTCGACTGAATTGCCCCCCGAAGAGGTTGTTACTATGAACAGATTTTTGTAAAAAAGAGATTTGATTTATTCTTTGCACGATACACTGTTCCGGGTTTCAAGTGAAGCAACAGATGTCACAAACTAGTGTTGCGAGGCTAATGACCCGTTGAGACTAATTAGTCTGCGTAATTATCTATATAAAGCGTAGTAAAATGTCGAACTAAATGAATATTTTGTCCTCGTGGATCAGATTTTATGAAAATGTTAAATGTTAATTATAAAAAGAATTTAAATGTAAAAGTATTTAATTTATGTTTTATAAGACCGTGTATACTGAAATGTTTGAAATAATAACTTGTTTTTTCACAGTGGTTGGCTTTTTTATTGAATGGCAACTATTTTTGTACAGTTATAAGTTTTTAATTGTAGCTCATGTATCACTGAAGATTACGACTTTGTCGTTGAAACGCGTTTGATTATTAAACGTGTGCATGTGACAATTAGTGTATTATTATTATTATTATTATTTTTAAATAATTTCCTTTCACTCGTCAAGTTCAAAGTTTATGAAAGGTCAACTATGGTAAGAAACAAAAATTATATTAATACCTAATAACTATAATTTACCTAAATAGAACAAAACCAAATTAACACAGAATTATTATTAGTTTAACTATAGTGCTCATAGAAAATTGTCATGCCAATAAACCTTTACATTTTCATTGTTCTTAAAGAGTTGTTAAATTACAGCTAAAGTAAGCATAACAATGGAAATAGCCGCAAAAATGCCAAGTCCTTTTGAATTCATCTTATCCTTATTACATAATCTTTTCATAGTTTTTCAGCTAAAATTTCTGGCCAAGAATAAATTATCGTATTTTTAGGAACATTTAAACTTTTAATTGTTTATAGCTAAAAATGTATATTATTTTTGTTCGTTTACGCATTCTAAAACTTATTGCTAATAGTTTTTAAACCTCGGGTTATTTATTAAACAAATTTTAGTTTCCTTTTAAAAAAAATTTTATAATTTGAAAGAGATAATATACATGTTCATTTACTAAATATTATTAAGAAGTTGCATTGTTTCCCGACGATTTGTTTGTTTATCAGGGGAGTGAAACCACGCACGGAAATAGCCAACGCCAATGGCTGATCAATCTGTCGAAGTTCAGCGTCGTAGTTTATAACTTTGCGATAGTATTTGTTACTGAAGAATAACATCTATTGAACTAACGTAATAGAAACTCTAGCTAGACCGTTCAAGTGTTGACCATTTATGACAGAAATAAACTTTGGCAATTGTTCAAAGTCAAGAGACTTACTGTGACACTGTACAGGGAAGTAGGCTGTTTTTCTGTCATTGATGTAGACATATGTTGATGTTAACTACACTCATAAACTGTTAAAAACAAATAGCATAAACTCCGGATGCTGTTGATTTAGTTCAGTTTGAGAGTGTTTTAGCTACTAAACTCTTGACTCGGTTGGTTAAATATTTTGTTTGTGATTTTAGATTTATTATGTTTGATTTGGCGAAACGTACATTTTGTCTTTATTTCAGAAGCGAGAGCACGTTATTTCTTATGCATGTTTGTTTATATTTTATATACCTCACGTATTATATATATACTTGACATTAAACCGTTGAAATAAAATCTCTGTAAATTATTGTAAAAGTTGTAATTATTTAAATATATTTAGTAGAATTTATTATAGTTTTTGAACATTATTTATATGTTTCTTTAGTGGAAAGTACAATTTTAGTGGAAAGTACAATAAAGAGTAAAATTATTTTATTATAATTATTTAGAAAAAAAATCAATTTGAAAATAATCGACGACTGTTTCGACAACAAATTTCCCTTGCAAAGATATTATACTAAAAGTTTAAAAAGGAAAAAGAAATAATAACATTTAGGAATTAGTAAGCTCGGTCACTGTAGTTATTTTTAGTGGTTGTAGTTCTCATATCTTTAGTTGTCCAATATAATTTAAAAAAGAATAATTGTTTACGTAACTGTACTAAAAGTCTCATGATATATGATTTTATATTTATATTACAGTATTAATTATGATATTAAAATATGATTCATATAATATTTTATTAATTACAGCTTTACTTGTCAGAACTAAAACTAGTCTAACTGTTCTGTAGTACAAACTAAATTTTCCACTCACAATATGCATAAGAATACATAATATTTTCTATATTCCATTCAAAACTAAAAATGATAAAGAAGGTACTCGTGTTAGATGAACAGGTTTAGCAGCCTTAGAAAACACGTGCAGTTAAAATTTACCGCATAAAATACAACGTAATCCAAAGTATTGTGAAAACAATTCAAAGTTAAATTGGACCTATATTTCATAGACTTCGCTCTGAGCAGCAGATCTGAATGATATATTGGAATAAGCCAAGGAGATAAACAGAACGTGGAATCCATCAGAACTTTACCCGGAGACCGTATTGTCAAACCCCTGAGCCCATATCACATGCTGTGAACACTGATCTAATCAAACTTTAAGTGATAGCAGCTAGTTGGGGTATGACGTATTGGAATAGTTCTGAGTATAGACAGTCTGGTAAGATGGATAGCACAAAATACAGAGTGTTCATAAAGTCAATTTAACCCCCTTTATTATTTTTGTTTTGAAAATAAGTTAACAAAACTTTTTATATATATTGTGTTGCGTAACAGGACAAATTTGTTGACGAAATATCTAAATCTTTACGATTTTGGGGGGCTTAAGGGGAGTTAAAAATTTCAAATATAAAGGTAGGTCATGCTATGAACAATTGAAAAGTTTATTAAAATAGAAAAAGAATGGCACAAATTAGAGCTTAGTATCTTGATTCGTTTCAAAATAATTGACAGTCAAAGTTCTGAAAAATGATATTGTTATCATAGCATCAAAGCAGGTTATTAATTTGTTAATATTAGGAATAAGTAGGTTGTATGCTATTTTCCAGAACTTTGATTGCCCATTACTTTGAAACGAAAGAAGATATTAAGCTCTAGTTTGCGCCATTGTGTTTATCTTTTAATAAGCTTTTCAATGGCGTATTACATGACCTACTTTATATTTGAAATTTCCAACCCCATTGCCCCCCCCCCCCCTAATCCCCCCAAAATCATGAGGGTAAGATATGTCAAAAAATGTGTCCTGTTATACAACACAAGATATATACACACAGTTTTGTTAACTTATTTTCAGTGACATAAATAATGAGGGGGGTTAAATTGACTTATGAACACTCTGTATATGTTTTAGGACAAGGAAATCTTCTTTTTAAAATTGTTGAAATTAGTAAGTTTTAGATTCCTTTTGTATTTACATATTGTTTTCATACAAAGTAAAATGCCCGTAATTATGTGCGAATTTTTAAACTATAAGCTATAGAAATTTGTCTTTGGTTTCGAAAATGAGTTGTACCAATTTAAAGAGTTATTGAGTTTTTTGTATACTTTTTTTGTAGATTGACGATTTTCCAATGGAAAGAATATTGGAGCCCAAGTTCAAGCGTCTGAATAATAGTTTGTTATATTTTAAATTGTGCTGCAGTTTCAAGAGTAAACCTTATCATCATTTATTGTTTGAAAACCAAATTCTAGTACTATCTACGGTGTTCTCCCGGATTCTAACCGGAGTTCTCAAGCAGATGTGAAATACTCCTTAAAACCGGATTTGTAATTTTTACTTTCGTTCGGGAGCTATGAGTAACAAACTGACGGAACATAGGGTTTTTAGAGCTTTTTGGAGCATAACTGATCATTTATACAGGCCTAAAAGAGAGCTAAGATCGATTTGGACGAAACTGACTATGCGTCTTTAGGTCGGAACTCGGATCCGATTGTTGTATTGCGTATAATGGTAAGGCTTGGTATTACCTGATAGACATTTTATTTATTTAATCCCCTTTAGGAGTGAAGCCAAGGATACCTTCTAGTATTATAATATAAAGGGTGTTTAACAAGGGCATTCTGCGACTTTAGAAGCTTATTTCTACATGTAAAAATAAAGAAAAAAATTTAATTCAGGAACGGTCAGGGACTCCCTCGCCTTTTCTTAAAATCCTAATGCAATTTAATATGCATTTTTTGATTAGAGATATTTATAAATTTTTGTGAATGTAAAATTACATTTAATAATTTTAGGTTAGGCCTAGACTTATGAACCAACATTTATGTTTATTGAATATATTTACAATGAATGGACATTTAACTGTGTTTACCATCTTAGCTTTGATGTTATAATTTTAATTCTACACCTTTATTATAATAACATTAAACGTATGGAAACATTAATAATTGTATCAAAATATGAAATTATATTAACTCACTTTTCTAAGTTTGTATTACACATACTTTCCAATTCTTGAATCTACATTATAAAAGTCAGATAATTTAACTCACTTTTAATTGTCAATACCAGCGCTTGACGATAATATCCGAACTACACCGGACGGAACAGAAGGTCTCCTAACTTAAATTGATGAACCAAAACACATATTTCTTGAATGATTTTACATTCATTACCATAGCAACCAATTCGATAACGGGTTTTTCTTAAGCGCTACATTTTCTATTTGTAAACTCCTACCGCAAGCCGCGTGAAGGAACTTCGTTTAAAAAATGTATACAGCCTAGCTCCGAAAACGAGCAGTGTATGCGCTATTAGGGATAACTTTACTATAGTAATAGTGGATCCAAATTGTGTACACACATTATGTTATGATTTACAAGCGCAGCTAAAACAAGGCAGTACTTTATTTTATAATATTTTCAAAATTTTTGCATTTTGCAATAGTAACGTTAAATATCTGGAAAGCCGTTAAATTTATAAAATGTATACAATAGAAACAATATTTAATTCCTTTAATATTCGCACCTTTTTAATGCGAATTAATTGGGTGTTCAAATACAAAATGTAATAGCGTTACCAACAAAACAGCATAAAATGTCAAAGTTGGTCGTTATTTAAAAATGGTTAAGAGTCCAAATTTAATTTTGAGTGAATTTGTTAAATTAACTAATTATATGATCATTGAGTTTGTACTAATCTTTCTAAACACATTTTGGCTCTAGGCTAATTTGGATGTTGTTGATAAATACAAAGAAATTGTTTACCCACATTTTGTTTTTTGTTTTTACATTCATTTACATGCATTGCACAAATGTGTATTTTTACAAATTGATAAACTTAAAGATGTGCAGGTTTTTATTGTGTTTGCAATAATAAATGATTCCCGTCATATCCTTTAACCTACAGTAAATTAAGCAACTTGCATAAAATTGTGTGACCAGAGCGAAGACGGAAATGTGCGAAGGACGAAGAGATCTCCCTACGGACGTAGTTTTAGAATAAAACATATTTTAAAGTTGTTAAAGTAATTGTTATACGTTGTAAAAACCAAGTTTACATTACCAAATATCTAACACGCATACCACTGAGTATTTCTATCTCGCTTGCGTTCATTACGACATGCGGACGTATCTGTCGAAGAAACGTGTTGAGAACGTTTTGAAACCATAACATTTACATGTTTAACGAAACACTTGTGTAATTCGTTGATAAGATCATATTTTAACTATATTAGATTATAATAGGCCTATTCGTTTTATTCACAAACCACACATTATCGCAAAACGTAGTTTTATACTATTTAGTACTTCAAAGACCTGCTTTAACGTTTTAATAGAAGTTATTGTTAAACGTTTTGGAATACAGGCAGTTGAAATCTAATTCTAAAATTTCATTATTTTATTCTACTTTTTTAAACGTAAGCTTATTTAGTCTGTAATGATCCTTAAGTACCTCAAGTAAAACCATCACCAGTTTATATTGTATTCGTGTGTACAAGTTTGCTGGTTTTACGTTTGTATATTTATTAAGTCAAACAACAAAACTACTTTAAACGTGAATAACATCGTAAAATAAATAATGTAACAAACACGATCAACCTAAGAAGAAGCGGACGATTTGTCGTGCAGGATTCAATAAATTATTCTTAAGTCCAGAAAATATCGAAGATAACGTCGGGGTGTGAGGTTTGTCCAAATGATCCCAGTGCAGCTGACAAGTCCATCTATATTTCATCATCTCTATGTTGGTCACTTCCAATACATCACGCGTCACTGGAGAACGTACTTTAAAATTCTAAACAGATACTTTGACGTGTAGGTACGCTATAATAACGAACTGAGTTTTCCGAAATGTATATTTATTGCACTATTAGTGTATGGAAACGTCGTCTATATACGTGATGTTTCAAAATGTGTTTTAATAAAATACAGATAATATTTTGAAATTACTCAAAATAACTGTTTGTCTCTATAACTCACCCTACTTGGAGTCAATATAATTTATGTGTGAGCAAAGAGAAGAGATTATATACCCAGAGAGCCTTCTGCTATGCTAAAAAGAGTAAAGCCAAAATGTCTAAATAAACAGCATCACTATACTCCGCTCGAGCATTTTCTTCAACAGAATAGGTATGAACTGTGAATGGTAAGAAAGCAGTCTACTTCCTGCGGAGTAATTGTTCAACCTGGTTAGATTTGACTCAAACATTTATCCTATCCTAGTTAGACATATGTGAATTAATTTGGTGTCTGTGGTTTAAATTTCAATTGTCCAAATTTCTAAAAGCAATTTGGTTGAAAAATAACCGGAGAAGTTTACTTTAAATTACAATTATTACTAGTGTTTTAAAATAGTCTAACAATGATGTGTCACTTCAGGTACAGTTCCGCAACAAGCGACAGAGACATACGATCGAGGCACTCAATTAGGAAGCCAGACCGAGACATTCAACTTTGTCGCTTTACAATTCAACTATGCGACCGAGACACTTAGTCCGAAGTAGCAGTTGCTATATAAAAATTTCAGAAGATTTAGTTAAAAAACAACAATTTTTTATTTGGGACTTTCAAATTAATTGTCGTATCAAACATTAAAATTTCATAATTCTTGTAAATTAAAATCAAAAACATTAGTTTGATTTTCACATCTATCGGCAATCCGAGCAACATTTATATTTATGGGGTTTTATAAGGTTTTTTATTAATCGAAACATATGATGGACTCCACAAGCCTAGTACAAAATATAAATATAACTTAATTGACATTATAATTAATCAAGATAGTCAAAATAAAATACAAATGGTTAGTGGTTAACGTTTTTATTTCAGAGTATGATAGTAAGGTTTAACCATACTGTGTTGTGGAGTAGAATTAGAAAACTGATGTGCTTAAATAATAGTCGTAGAGTTGTATTTTTTATAGTATATGTATAAATGTATTATTTATATTATTTATAACTCATATGTGTTATAAATTTCAAACGAATCAGACGAAGTTTTTTTATTTAAAACAAACAATTTTTAATAAAAACATATTCATTGATAATTATGCGTTCATAAAGTTGCTGGCCTATTTAGTTTGAAATTATCGTAGATGTATATTTTTTATATTATATTTGTACATAATATACTGCTTAGGTATATTTTAAATTTCATTGATTTTTACGAAGACAAGTTCATCGAGACTGCTTATAGGTTAATACGCTAGTCTACGGACAGCGTAAGTCGAGAAATAAATTCAAAATGGTATGAAATGTACAAATGTCGCGGGGCGACACCACTCAATACTGCTTCAAAAGCGGTCTAGCTAGACAGAGATGAGCGCCACATGACTATCGCACACCTCTGGCCGCGGAATGATCTTCATATAATTACTTGGGTAGGAGTCCCGAAGGGACCCACATACCACTTCACTTCAGGACACGGACGACTACACAACACAGCAGGACCCGAGGTAGTGCCTTCTTCTGTTCTTCTCGAGAGACACGTCCAGTAAAGTTTTCGGACGGCCCTTGGAGTTCCGAGAATGGTTTTATCACGGGGAGAGCTTTACATCGAACACGACTAACGGTCGCACACTCATCGTCGCTGGCGGACTCCTTCATTGGGGAGTTCTCCTGGTACCTGATGTTGGTTACTGCGGGCAGCGAATTCACCCATACAATATACTCTTCTTCGACGGACGATCACCACACAACGCCGGCCGACTCTTTCTCCAGTCTCCCGTAGTCCGACTGTCGGTCGGGCTGCGGGTAGCGATTTCTTCAAGCGCTAATTCATTGTATTCCCTGTTTCAGCAGCTCTTCTCTTCACTTCGGAACTCGAGTCGGGCCTTCATCGTAGCTCCGGAATCCCTCTGCCAGTGCTGTTTAGGTACGGGTCAAGCTGCTCTGCTGCCGGCCCGGTCTCGGGGAACGATTTTCTCACATTTCTTCTTCTGTTCCAGCCAGTCAGCTCTTCACTTCGGAACTCGAGTCGGGCCTTCATCGTAGTTCCGGGATCCCTCTGCCAGTGCTATTTAAGTAAGGGTCAAGCTGCTCTGCTGCCGGCACGTTCTCGGGGAATGATTTTCTCACGATTCTTCTTCTGTTCCAGCCTGACTTCTTCACTCGTTCTCGGGATCGTGCCTTCATCGGAGCCGTTGCCGTTGATGGCTGGTCTCGAGTAGAGACATCTTCAAGCCGCCACCGCTATACCATTAATGAGATTTTGTTATGTTTCAGATTGACTCTTACAGTCATTAGAGATATTCCCTAGACGCTGTTACTCCTCCCCTGTGAGCAGTTTGGGGAGAGGGGGATGGTTTAGTGGGTAGTGGGTCCGCGCGGCAGCGGATCGAGTCCCACAGTACCTCTCAGGCTGGCTGAGAGGTCTGCGTAAGAGCATTCCTCTCCTTAAAAAAAAAAAAAAAACCTAAGCGACCATACTCTGTCTCGACAGTCGGTCGCTTGTCTCGGTCGTCTGTCTCTGACGCTTGCGGAACGGTAACTTTAGTTGTATGTTTCATTCAGTTTTTACTATATAAACGAATAGAAAAGAACGAATAGTAGGCTATTCAGTTTCTAAATGTAAATAGTAAACGAATATTCAAATTATTTTACCGAAATTCTACTACATTTCGAATTATTATTTAATTAGAAGTATAGTATTTTATTGTCTGTTATTTAATTGATAAACATAATTAATCCTGGGGACATTTTATGATATTTACTTAATTGACAGTGAGAAATTAATTTTAAATTTTGTTTTGTTTTGTATCCAAAATTAACATTACTTTTTGAGAAGTCTTATGAAATTCAAATTTTAAACAGTATAATAAATAAAGCCTTTTATTCCATACACACTATAACTAGTCAAATCTCATAGCCAGGCCTACAACAATCGCCATTTTGAAATTTCATTAAAATTTTATAAAGAGACGCTTGACAAAAACAAATAAATAAAAGAGAATCTAAAGGTAAACATTCTAAAATAAATATACCGAATTCTGATGAAATTTGGTAGTATTGTCACACACTCACAGATGGAAGTGCAAGCCCACTTTATTGCACCCAGTGGAATTCAACTTTCGATTATATAAGTTTCTCTACACCACCTTTAAGCGATAAAGTTATTAATAAACTAGGGAATAGTTAATAACCAAACCACGATGAATTTAAAAACTTTGAATAATTCTTTCATTTCAGGGTTTTTAGCCAAAGGCACTGTACTGCTGTTAAGAAATACCTCAACACTATTTAATCTGTTTGTTTAATTTTTGTTAACAAAAATATGATCTATGCACTTAGATTCACTAAATCTTCAGATCCATGAAATATTTCTTATTTTATACATGAGAACTTTATTATATTCAAGCAAACGAAATTTAAACATACATATGTGAAAATATTTCATTGGGCCTGCAAACTTCATGATCTGACATTAATCTTAATTTTGTAGTTGGTAATCCCCCAATCAAACTGAAGAACTAATGACAGTACAATAATATAGCCTTGTTATTTTAGTAAAAAAATGAGGTATTCTTATACGCCTAATTTGTATATTAATATTAAAAAGCCCATTATGTGACAACCACTAATACAATCTTAGTATTAGATTCCACACTCGTTACTTTTACATGAGCAGCCTATATTTGCTGAACTTTTCAAACCATTAAACAAACTATTTTTGCTGTCCTTGATATCAATGCTTCATCTCTGAAAATTCTTATAGAGCACAATCGGTGGCCTTTTTTTAAACATTTTCTCCTTATTATAGTCTCATTTTCTAGGTTATAGGTAAAACGCTCTCACCTAAAGAAAACAATAAATTTAAGTTGCATGCTTTGCTGGTATTGTTCAAAGACAAAACATTTGTTTCGCTCATTTACATTTACGTGACGATTAATAAACTTTCTCCCCAATTATACTAATTGGGAACGTAGAATAATACAGAAACAGGAGATATACCTTTAACTGAAACAAGACACGGATCTTACTGCAATGTACCAGCCAGTAGAAATACGACCAGCCAGTAATGTAGCTACTGTACGACTTTATTACGGCTTATTATTACATTTAAAACAAATTGCTAAACCAATAGAGTTGGACATTTTAACTAACAAAACACTTAGAGTTATCTAAAAATATGTTTTTGAATCCTAATATAAGTTTAGAAAAATCTAACAATTTAATCTGCCATCAAAATGTTTAATTAATGTACACCAATATGATACAAGAATTGGAAAGTTCTCTACTATTGAGACACAAAATAAAGCCTTTAAATTGACTCTTTACTAAAATTGAGTGGAATTACATAACTTTAAAGAAGTTAAATATTGCTAGTGAATAATATAAAAAGTATCGATGTGGAAGCAATATGGTGAATGAGTGTTGGAATAAAAGCTATGTTTACTTAAAATGATATGCCTGTATATAAAATGAAAAGTGGCCAGATATACAATGTGTCTACACGTATATGAATTAATTTATTTGAAAAATTGTTTGAAAATCGTATGTATATAATTAACCTAACGTGCTTGGAACAAAGTAAATCAAGAACGTGTTATTTTCGCTCAAAACGTAATCTATTTTGGTTCGTCAGATTTTATAAATACGAATTGAATATGCTTTATGAGTTAATATTGTATCACCTAAAACGGAGCTTTAACATTTTGAACGTTTGTGAGTATTTGTACGTTTGTTTTGTATCTGAGCATGTTTCATACGTCCAAACAATCAGATTGAGTAAAATACTAAATAATGAACATCTACTTCACTGCTGCCAACATGTACAAAAGAATTTCCCTCAAAGATATACGATAGTAAGGTACTAATAGCTTTCCGCTTTGATGTTTTCATAACGTGAAAAGACCCTCATCTCTTGAAGCATCTTTTATAAGGTTTTTCCATCACATTAAAGTAAATAATGCTGACAAATTGAACGTATACTCAATGAATGTGGAAAGAGCTATCTAGCAAATTTGATTTATAGATACTTGGGCTGAGCAAACAACAGGGAAATTATATCTGTATCTTTTTACAATTTTCTAATCAGAACGTCTTTGCCTGTTTATCTTACCTCACTTGTGAAGTTGTCACTTGTAGTGCACAATACATTTTTCTACACAATAGTAAGAAAATTTACATGACTGTGTAATGAAAACAGAAAACCCGGTTATCTTCAAAAATTACAAATATATACACATCCCTAAAAATATTTATTTTTCAAATTTACCATAGTCAAATATATTTTCAAAACATAATTACATTTGAGTAATCAGTAATAAAATTAAAAGAAGTTGCATTCACCAAATAAATCTAAAATAATTAAACACTTTACAAAACTTCGTGGCGGTTATATAAAATTGTATGAGCTGCAATTGTCCCTCTCACACGAAGACAACTGACAAAATATTTTATAGAAATTAAAGTATTAGGCTATACTAGGTTATACAAAGTTCAAATTAATTAACGTACTAATTTTACAAAACGAGTGATTGTTAAATATTGAATATTTTTATCGAGAGTACTGGATTCTATATTCTCCATATGTCTTGGTTAAAAAATTACAATCTAAAACTGTTATGGAAATATAACAAACTTGTGAATTTAAAAGTAGTAATATTGTACTTAATCAGAGTTCGGAGTGCTAAACATACTATGAAACGTAATTAAATAACATATAAATGCTCGTTATTCGTAGGCCTATATAGAAATTACATTAAAAATTAAAAATATACATAGTAGAAATGGTATTCAAGATTTAAAATTTTAGTGGAAATTAAATGTAATTTATTCCCAGTTTTTCTCGTTTTGATCATTTTTTTTGCAATTCGCCTAAATTAAATGTTTAGGTATGATGCACTTTTAACGTTTTTTATACAGTTTTTTTTTTAAATTTATAGTTACATTTTATAATAATAAGTTTTTTTATGAACTGTGCACTGCACTATACGACGAGGTGTGAAGGGATTATCACCTAACCACAATGAATTCATGGGAAAGATAATCTAACTCAATTAAATAAATCTAACAATAAATTCTAGCACATCATGATAGTTGTTTATGTTTAACCAATAGAAACAATAATCATCCCATTCTGTTTTCGCCTTAGAAAAATAAGTGTTCATAAGTTTGCAGGTATCCAGAAAAAACATTACTTAGAAAGTTATGGGATAAGTAAAAGTACATATGAACATTCTCCTTCAGTTTTATGTGTGTCATGCAAGAAAGTAACTTCATAGTACAGTCTGTTTGCATATAAAATTAGCAATAACGGAAACTACCAGTCTTATAGGTCTATTTTATAACAAGTTACGTCATGAAGAGAAATATATTTTTAAACTTATTCTCTCTGGGAGTAAATTCCTACTACACTACGTTAGAAGCCACAAAATAATTATAAACATGCAACAACTTCAAATGGACGAAATTTAAATTATAATTTTACTGTCACATTTTTAGCCTAGTTTAATTTATTTGGGGTTCACTTTACTTACAAAATACATTGTAAACGATTATGTCCGTAGTATCAATACTTAGTTTTTCTTTAACATTGATTCATCAATAGAGCCCCAAAACAGATTAGGAAGTTTGTAAATGCAGTCCGCAAACAACAGATTGTGTAATTCAGTTCTGATTATTCAGTTGTAATAAGCACCTTAAAATAAATTTTAATTTATCAAACATTGTTAAGAATATATAGGTTTTAAAGAATTTTATTAGGAAGGTGTATACAATTTCAAGTTTGTACTTAAAGTAAAAATCTTAAAAGGCAAAGAAACACTATGTCTATCTTTATATATAATACGATTTATAAAAAAAATAAAAAATTGACGTATTTGTGGTAGTAAAAACTAAAAATTCAAACAACACCTGACAGCACTCTGCTTTTTAACTGATTAAAACAAACGATCATGGAATGTATCTGCATACAATAAAAGCAGGATTTATTGCTGCAGTAAATACAAAGATATTAAATTGTTGTTTAACGCTGGCTGTTTGACCACGATGCTGCACCTATTTATTACCAATGTCAGCTGCTATTGAAAGGTCGGTCTTATTTTGTAAGCGCAACATGTGTATTTTAAATAATTCTGTATCTCCTGTTGCAGTAATTTGCACTGTGGGAACTATGTTGTCCAAAAATTACTGGGACAGTCGTATGAAGCAAATTGCTTTCAATGTAATTAATTCTAGAACTGCACTTGCTGTTCCTATCGTGTCTTTCGTTGAATTGTACCTTGCTAGCGAAATAAATTATTTTAGTAAAATTACCTCAAATTTACAAAGACTAGTTGGTGTAATCGACTTAACTCGGGTTAAGAATATGATAACGTAAGGGTCAATTTTCCGAATCATCTCAAGACCAATGTTAATCCAGAAAAATGTGAATTTCAATCATTTTTTTTCTTAACATGAGTATTATAGTTCATTAAAAAAAACTGAATTTTGTAAAAATCTATTTTATATTCTTGAAAATTTGATTGTTTTTAGGTAGTATTATTATTCCTATAGTTATTTTAAAATACAATCAAACATAACTTTTAATCTAAATTATTTCATACAATTTAATTTTAAAACAAATAAATAAAATTACTACAGTCGGGAGCACGAAATAAGGCGGGTGAGCAGTTTTGCGCTGTTGCCAGATATGGGAATGGCAAAGCGAGGAACGGTCGAGAATCGCTTGCCCTGCGGCACGATCTTTCAACACTAAACATCCAGTGTTGCCAGATCGTGAGCAAGCGATTCTCGACAGCTCCTCGCTTTGACAGTCCCATATCTGGCAACAGCGAGAAAAATTCTCACCCGCCTTATTTCGTGCTTCCGACTGTAGAAAATAAAATCATTATAAATAACGCACTGGTGCTTTTTAATATTACCAACATATTACTTGATTAAGTGGTTTTCTTCATTTATTTGTATTTAAAAAATTATATTATTGCACTTTATCATATTTTAATTCGAAAATAACAGACAAATAATTTGTTTGCCGAAGATATGTATCAAAACCACAAACAAAAAACTGTTTCTGTTTATTTTTTAAATTTATTTATTGTTTAGTATTGTTCTGTTTATGTTTGTTCGTATTTATTTAAATTGATAATAGTTAAAAAAGACACATTTTAAAAGATCTTGTAAGAAATTTTTGTGCACAATTACAGGTTAAATAATTGTGTTCTTATGTTTTAAGTTGAACGTTTTAGTTATGTCTAACAGAAATAATTTACTATTTCATATATAAAGTATAACCTGAACATAATTTAGTTCAATAATGTATAACGACTTTTCTAGGGTAAAGTAACAAAAATGTAGATATTCCATTATGAGGTAAGTTGATTCTTATGCGCCTAAACTAATTTTTTAACATTGCATAGTTGGCCTAAATTTTACAGTTTACTTTAATTAATTAATTTTAGGTTGAGACAAAACCAAATCAATGACATCTCGTCATAAACTATTTAATACATTTATTTAATTTGGAGGAAACTGCAGCAGGACCATTTTAAATGTTTTCAAAATACGTTTTATAAAACATCAATTTACTTCATCATCTTTTGAACATTAATATTAGTAAATGTATATAGTAATGTTTACTTACAATATTCTATGATCTTGAAAATATTTACACAACTGACCTGAAAGCAAAGGAAAATTTATTAAAGGTTTTAAAAAAATGTGTAACTATACTAACCAGATAATAATTAGTGATATCAGTAATCAAAAATTTTTCAAACTAAAACAAGATTTCAATACTTTGGCATTTTAATGCGAGACGAAGTAATACGTTTTTACTTTCTTTCCGTTACTGTTATAATTCACTAGAATTTGCAATTCTTGTGTAGAAACTGGTTTTATATGATCAACTAGTACTTATTTTAATCCGTGACCAAATTATATTCAACCAGGGGAAATCCCTGCGTGCTTCGCACGCCAACTCCGTTGGAACTTTCTATACACTTAATCATGATATTTAGATAAAGGTATAGGTATAGGTTCTTTTCTTTACGATAAAGGTGTAGGATTAGTAATAACCCCAAAACTAATATGGTAAATAATGTTAAATATTCAAATCAAATTATTTTGTTAACAGCAGTTATAATAAAGGTTAAAAGAACCAGCAAGGCTCAGGTGTACACTTTAATAAAAACCTAACCTAAAAGTTAGAAATACAAATAATTGCTACAAAGTGTGAAATCAAGTGTTAATAGAAATATTAAAACAAACAGCAGTTTTATCTGTTATTTTATTCAATTGGTGGCTATATTAATTCATCAGTCTGATCAGACTAAATTTACAAATATTGAAAGGAAAAATGATTTTATCAAAATAAATTATAGCCTATGATACTCAGGGATATTGTAGCTTTTTATTAGTAAACTATTTTTTCAATCGGTTCAGTAGTTCCAGAAATGACTCCTTACATACATACAAACACAAATTTTACCTCTTTATAATATTAGTATAGATATAATATGAAGTAAATACATATATAGAAGTGGTCACAATATAGCATGAGAAGTATACACAGTATATCCAATAACACATACAACAATAAACACAATACACATTTCATCATTCACACAATACATTGTTGTTACATAGTATGACTGCTGGTTCAAAATGACATCCTAGTCATCAGCCAGGTCGCTTGTATTCTTCCCTTGAGTCTCCTTGTAGTTCGTTTCAACATTAAATTTTTGGCCCAAACATTCCAGTTAAAATTCGTTTTCCTCGATTTGATCCTACCTGCCGCAGGATAGAAATAACTTGTATAATATGGCCATCTAGATTTTTATTAGTTTTTTTATGCATTTTTACAAAACGTTTTACTCGGACTTTGTACACTGTTAATGTGGTGATTGTGTTAGTTCTTAGCCTGAAGAAGCCGACAGTGTTCAAAGGTATTTATAGTATTATTTATAATTTTATAATGTTAGGGGAAATTTGATTTTCATTCTGAATTGTAAATTCAATCTCATTAATTGATTTGGTAAGTACCAGAATAAGAATGTATAACATCAAATATCCGGAAATTCATCGGGTTAAAATAGATCCTTTGTATTTACTGAAAACTAATACCAATTATATATATCGCCAGAATAGTAAAAGTGAAACGTTTGACATCCAAACTTACTCTTAATTATATGCTTACAATTTTTGAAAAAATCCAAAATTGAGTACTTTTATATCTTTATTTTAAATTATCGGCTGCTAATAAAACAAATTGCGAAAGCTGGATTTGAACTGCTTAACCACCTGTTGCAGGCCTCGATCAGTTAGGGTGGGTGAGGGTATATTTTATAGCATATTGATGTTCATTGGAAACAGATTCGAATAATACCCTTTTATTGATAACTGGCAGTTATCTCTTCCATATCCGAGCAGATGTTCTTTACAGTTAAAATAATGAAGGCTTTACGCGACGTGCTCGTCGTACCAACATCGAAAAGAAAAATGATCGTACACAAGACTCTCAGAATTTATAAGTAATTTAATATTAATCTGTGTTTTATTAAAACTGTGCATGCAAATTGATTTTTTACAACGCTAACAACTAGCAATAATGTTTAAACATATTTATAAAACTAACTAATTGAATTACATTTTATTCTACTATCTTTTGTCTCAAATTGGACTCCGATATCCTCATAAACAGGAGAATTTGATTTGATCCGGGAGTTAGTTGAAGTATTAATATCTGGGGGGGGGGGGGGGCGATAACAACCCTTATAAAAAAGTTTAAAAAATAGTACAAAACAAATGTGTTTATGCATTTCTTTAATGTTCTAAGAGAGGAAGGTGACAAAAAGATCAAAATCTGTTATTGAACTACTATTATGTAATCAATAATGGTGTGATAAAAACTTAAGTTAGCATTATTAGGATCAGTGGACACAATATGACCGTCTTCATTTTATTCTGTTCAAGTATTTTCATATAATAGTATTTCATTTCTTGTTGTTTTTCTCTCTGTTGGACAGTCATATTATATATTCTATGTGTTTCTCTATGCGGCACAAAACAGTTTAAACATTTAATTGCAACTGTCGTTTGATACCATGCTTATATATATTTTTTCATTACTCCATATTAAATAAAATTTAGTACTTTACGTGTAATTTCAAAATTTTATATTTTCTTTGGTAATTGATCGTCTGTCATTTCACTGGGTAATATGAATGTTGTATTAATTATAGATTTAATTTAATAAATGCATAACATTTGTAACGGTTATTAGATTATACAATTTTTGGCATTGCATTGTATTACTTCAGCTCGCATTAAAATGCCAAAGTATTGAAATCTTGCGAAAATTCAAAAATTTTACCTCCCCCCCTTTATTATTTTCTCTTCGTTTTCGACGTCTCTGAACACGACAAAGCAATACAAAATTGTGTGTCCATGTATCTGTATGTGTGTCTGTCTGTGGGCACGATATATGCACTCGCAGACGTAGAAAATTACGTGGTGTCAAAATCTTCGTAATTTTATTGCGGAGAGTTGAAAACCTTTTCAGCTATCTAGCGTGACAGCAACGTGACATGTGTGAAAAACGTCACATTTTTGAGTATAAAAAAAACACGAGCCGAAGTCTCGAAAAAGTGTTCCATCTTTTCATCTTGTTTAGATATTGCAATCACCGGATCCTCTTGAGGCAAATGAGATTTATATCAGAATTTTCCTATATCGATACTTACAACTAAGATAATCTGGTAAACCAAAAATTGCGACTACGAACAAAGAAAAAATGTGAATACTGAGTTTGAAATGTTATCCACTTGATGCAACTTTATTCAACCCATTCAGGAAATTAGTCGTTTCTGAATAATTAAGAGAAAAACATAACTGAAACGAGTAAGGACCGTTGATATACAATAACAAAACGTTTAAAAAGTGATATAAGACGAAAGATACAGCAAGAAAATTACTTAAAAGATCATGCTCTTATTTAAATAATCTGTTTTAGGGAAAAAAATTATAAATTGATATTGGAAATTTAGTCTCATATTTTGTAGTACGTTTTTCTTAATTGTTATTTCTAAGTTATTCGACAAAGTGCACAATGAAAACATCTTCAAAATGTATAAACATTCCTGAAAAAGCTTCCATATTATGACGTTAAAGATACATCGTCTCGTATTTAAAAGCAGTTTAACGAATCATTTGACAAAATGTCCACTTTCCTTAATGACCTGAACTCACTGAAGAAATCCTTCAAAAAAGGTTGCAGCAACCAGAGTTAGGCGAACTCGATTATTAAAAAAGATAACAATGGTTGTTAGTTAATTTTCGTTTCATTCAGCGCAGACCAACAATATTTGACGACTTGTTGGGTTGGTTAAGAAGGATATGTTATATAGTTTAGAAAATATAAAAGAATATATTTCTAAGTTTTACAAGACTTTTAAGCCTTGAAACACATAGCATGCACTGCCACTTATTTTGTACACGTAATACTTTTGTTAACTGCTAAACCATGAGAACGCTAAGAGTCTTTGAAAGTTAACTTCCGACATAGAAAAAGGGTCCAAAATAATTTTCAAAGAATTAAAAATTTCGTGTTTTTTTTTTTTTTTTTTTTTTTTTTGTAGGACTGGTGCTTTTTACAATCTCTTTTAAGAAAATTGTACTGAGGAATTAATTATCAACTCTGAATATCGGCCTCTAAAATCTCTTTTGCATTCGAATTTAACACACAGTATTAAATAGAATGAAAATCCTATATTTTTCAATCTACTAAAATATTAATAACAGTAATTTATCTGTTTAAGTAGGAACCCATCTAAGGGGAATGCATGTTTTTTCAACATTCTAAAATTTCACGTATTACATATACTCTAACTAGTATTAAACTCATACTTACACAAATAATTATTTTCTAGTCTTCTTCTAATAAAGCATATTTGCCCTTGTAATCCTTCCTTAAGGATGTGCAATACCAGGACGAAACCTTCCCAATACAGTCCTCGTCAATCTATAAATTAATAGGCAAGCACAAAACTTGTCGTCCTTTTTTCTCAGCTTGTGTGCATCGTAGGAGAAATTCGCGCATACCGTTAGAAAGGTAGTGTCCTGTAGATGAGCAGAATCCCATTATAATTTCCATCGGTACTCAGGGATACGCCCCAGTGGCCCTCAAAGTTTCAATGTTAATCTTATGGAAGGTCAATCTTAAGGAAGAAGAAGAAAGATTTCTTTTGATTTTATCAGGGGCACAAAAAAACAGCTGTTCGTATGAAAAGCTTAAAACAGCTGATTTTGATCAACAGCTGATTTTGATCAACAACTGATTTGGATCAAAAAATTAATATAATTTTAGGTTAGGTAAATCAAGAAATAGCGAAGCATTGCCGGGTCCACTAGTATAACTTATCTTTCATCAAATTTTGAAGATAATATTGTGAAATTTTTATAAAAATCGATCATGATCATTTAATTATAATTCTTAAGTTAAACAAATATGTAATTATTCATTTTTATTAAAGATATTTGCTTATAAACAAGACGAAACACATGATTTTCAGTTGAGTAACGTGAACCAACATCGGGTGAATTTTGTACACATTAGTGCTTTCTACAAATTGAAATGTTGTTGGGCACATGGCAGAAAATAATAACAAGACCGGTATTAGTAAAAACAAAAGTTTATATAAGGGAAATTCTAGTCGCGCTCGAGCGTTTTAATTATGTAATATCATAGGCCAGCCTTCTCAAGGTTGGCTCTGCTCACTGGATTTTATTATTTTACTGGAGTGGTATTCCACACCCTTAATATCAAAACTTAATGTTCGCATTTCTCTACTTTAATTAAGCATTACAAAACATTTCTATAAGTCCGTATACGTTGCAAAATATATTCATTTTAGTTCGCTTTCTTTAATAAAAATAAATAATTTGTTTAGTCAATGTATAAAGCTCCCTTAGGCGTTTCCAAGGGTTGTAATAAGCACTAAATCAACATTAAGACTCTGTTAAGCATTACTTTTGTTTACGCCGACGTTGTCGCCACCCCTTTCCCACCCCTACCAGCACGTGCTTAATGTTCGGTCGTTGCTTTCAATGTTCTCAGAATTGGACATTTAAGAGACATTCTTTCCTATTTCCCTTAGGCCCTTTTGACCACGGCCCCTCTACACCTTCTGATTTATCGACGCTTCCTGACAGTTCATTTAGGTCAAGATAAAATATGTCTCTCACGAAACGTAATACTTACGTCGTATTTTTAAGTTAAATAAATTATTGACATTGATTGAAAGTACTTTTCTATACGATGTTTTCGGCCTTTACCAAGACTATTCTTAGGTAAAAACACAAGTCAACATATTTGTTGTTATATATATTTCTAAGGGAGGAGGTTATATAAGATGGTACAAAATTGTACGAATGTGAAGGTGCATCAAATATTAAGGTGCATCAAATTATTAACAAATAAGTCAACAATAATCATTCATCCATAATGTCAAATACACAATTCATATGGTATATAACGTTCAAGTTTATTTGTACCCAAGCTAATTGAAGAAAATACCAAACGTATTTATAATAATAAATAAAAAATCGTATTAGGCAAAACATTACTTCCAATTCAAAAGTTAATTATGACGGTTCGTTTGAAGATAAAATAAACATGAAAAGTGCAAGTTAGACTCGCGTTCCAAAAGTTTCGTACTTCCATCCGTGCGAAAGTTTTACGAAAAAGATATTAATAACAACAATACATCATAAAACCATGCAAACAGACTCCATGGCCATAAAAATATCGTGGTAGTATATTTCCTCAGCAACGTACCACTAGTGCCTGGGTTGAAAAGAGCGAAACCAAATCACTTAGTGTAAATTATATAAGAACTACGCATGATCAAAGTGTATATTGTATTGGGAAGTGCGAAACTAAAAGTCATTAAAATATCACCATTTTATCTTTATTTTGATATATAATTGTATATTTAATACTAAACAGTATGTTATACTAATTAGTCCCATACATTTAAAGTTAGGCTACCTCTTTGTTACATCCTGAACTAAGACGGATGTTACAAAGTGATTCAACATACCTTTGACATTCAATATACCAACAAACATTACATTAGTTTAAACATAATTAGTATATTGAAAACTAAACAAACAATCTGAATGAAACTAAAAAATAATATTCTTTTCTTTATTTTTATATATAATTGTATATTTAAATACTAAACAGTATCTTATACTAATCTATATCTCTATATATAAAAATTCATTGTACGGTTTTTTTCCATGATGAACTCCTAAACTACTCAACCGATCTTAATGATTTTTTCTCAAAATGTGTAATTTATTTCAACTTAAAATATAGGATAGTTTTTATCTCAATCTAAGGGGTTGAAATCGGGTTACTACCCCTATAAAATAAATACAAATTAAACTAACTTCATAGAAGCTATAAACCTAAAATTACGTAATATTATTTTTAAGAGATTACAAAACAATTTTCTATTTGATTACTGAAGTCAAAGGAATGAAATGGGATAACTATCGTTAAAATTAAATTAAGCAATAGCAAAGCATTACGGGTCCACTAGTATTTCATAAAGGTAAGATGATTCCACATTTTCTTGTAACTAATTATATACTTTAAGTACATAGAGCAACGCTTGTGACATAACTTGTTCATTTAATGTCAGGAATAGTGCACTTATGTATATATATACGTCTATTGCTTATAATGCAGAACGTGTGTGAGCCGGAGAGCGGCACAGGGTGGTACTAGGGTCGTGCGTTATTATTAAGTTGGCATTATTAATTTGCATGCAAGCAGAAGCAGGGGTACCAACTGGCACAAGCGTGAGCGTGACGCTTGACAACAATTAACAAAACCCTGTCCTCCGTCTGCGTCTTCGGTGTATGAATTATTGTAGGTACATGGCCAGTATCACGTGTGTTTGCTAAAGATTGTTTGGAATTAGATTGCGATGTGGACACAATATGTAAATGTGTAAAGGTGAAAATGGTTTTATTTAAAACTGTTGTTTACATAGTGTCGAACAAACGAACTATCAAATAAATTTACTGCACATAGCTAAAAGAGGGAAGGTGTCTTAGTGCTAGCTAAAGGGTTAAATTGTCTTCTTTCGGAAAATTTAAAAAAACTAAGTCCTTCAAAAGTAAGTAAAATATTACTTGACTATAGTTTATTTTATTATTGTTATATTTTTCTTTTACTTGTAGTTTATTTTATATATACAGTATAGCTTTACAAAATAAACTACACGAAATCAGTTTGGAATTAAACGATATTTAAGACGGATGTTTGAAGTAGTCTTTCGCTTCACTGTATAATGTTTTGATTCTTCCAGTTCTTCAAAAACATTGTATTTTGGTTTCTTAAAAGACACTCAATATTTTAAAATCCCCTCAGTTTAAAATCCATTGGGGATTAGGTCTGGCTATCTCGGAAACCAAGACACAGGAACTCTCCTACCTACCACAAGATTGCAAAAGATTTCTGATATAAATAAAATATAAGTTGAATAAATATAATTTTTCACTTCCATAACCTTTCATAATAACAATAAATAAATGCGATCGTTTTTTATAAAAGTAAAGTTGTGATGAAATAAAAAAATCTAATAATTAATTCTAAACAGTAATAATTAATCTGTATACAGTTTTGTTGTATACCAACAAGTTGCCCACCTACTAGATTCCAGTGTTTGAAATTATTAGTGAACAATGAGATAACTCGTTTATACAGTAAACAACAATCAAAATAGCCATGAATTTTAGCGCTGGTTTAAAAAATCCTAATTATATCTGCATAAAATAAGAGTTTTTCTCAAGGTTATGGACAACAAATAACGGAACCACAATTATTTGAAGTTTTAATTTACATAATACATAGAACTTCTGCGTAACCTACATTTTCCAATCCTATGTTTAAAAAAGAAACAAAATTAATACTATACGTAATATTTGTTTTAAAGATTTAGACTCATCTAAATATGTAGGATTCATTAAGCGAATTTAGTGTCACTATTATTTTTACTATTTGAATTAATTTGTATCCAACTATATATCCAATATAAAAACTATTGATTTTTTTCAATAACTGTAGCTTTCTTCAAATTTATTAAGTACAATTCATTTCCAGTTTGTATAAAATTAGCCGTTTTGTATCGAAAAATTCGAGATACTGTAGAAAAATTGAAATAATACATTTTAGTGAAATTTATAGCGAGCTGTCACACTGGGCTTCACTCTTACACATTATTATGTACTACGTCCAATTTATTCCAAAGCAGTGTCTAATACAAAAAATGAAATATAGTATGATTTTTTAAAGATAAAATTTTGCGCTTGGTAACATGGTGTATCGCTCTCTAATTAATTTAAGAGTTTTACTAGCCTTAACTACTACATACAATGATCCGCGCTACAAAATTCAATGTTTTTAGCTCATAAGTTACTGAACAATAAAATTGTAATAGTTTTTCTGTAGATTATTTTCACCTTTCAGAAAACTTGCAACATCCAACTGACAATATTTTTCTTGGGCCTCACGTACAGGTTGAAAGAAACATTCCTACTAAATTTTTAATTTGTAAACTTAAGGTTACGCAGATATTTAGCTTTTCTTTCAGAATTTTTCCACTATTTCGTCATTTTGGAATACGTAAATAGTTATTTGTGTATCTAAAGTCCAAAGTAGAGTTTGTCAACTGTTTATCTCATGCGACTAACTCAACTTTGCACCCGTGATACACACAACGTTTTTCCTACAGCTATATTTTAAATTAGTATTTCAGTGTTTAAAAGATCGCACTTTATTAAATAACTGTAAAAAAAAGTATTTCTCAGGCTTTACCTACAAAATAAAAGGAACATTACTGTACAATTTATAGTTTAATCGGTTACGGAGGCATAACAAGATATTTTCCACTTTTTCCGCCATTTTTGAATAGTTGAGCATTAATTTCTTCTGCCTTACCTATAGTATAAAAAGAACATGACTACTAAATTGCTCACATCTAGATCAAACAGTTAACAAAATATATTAATTGCTTTTCCTTATAATTTCATCAACTTTTGCCGAATGGAGAGAGATATTAAAAATTAACTATTAGCTGATGATTAAAATAGATAAGCAAACCAAATTAACGTTTATAGCTTAAGTGGCTACACAGATATAGAAATGAAATTTCCAGTAAATTTTTTAAATTTTGAACCATATGATACTAAAAATTCCTTTCTTATTACAGTAAATAAAGAAGCTAAATATCAAATTTCACTTTAACCAGTCATTGAACAGTAAACCTGTTTACGGGTCAGTGGTTGGAGCAGTATGATAATGAGTCAGCCAGTCCACTATATAATTTTTTTAAACTGGAGCCGATTAAAATTAGTTCATGGGTCCGGTACTCCTAAAATAGAGAAACCCATTAATAAGTCAAGTGGCTCTAGATCTGGTCATTTTCGAAATAACAAGCTGAGACTCATCATAAATGTTTAAAATATATATTTTAACTCCTATGTCAGGTTTCAATTCGATATATTAAAATTCAGCCAATTTAGAATGAGCCAACGGTTCATATATGAATGACATTTCAACTTTTAGTGATTTCCCCTGCTGCAAAATACAAACCTGCATTATCGATTTTTTTCAGACAAACTATTGCTCGGAAGAAAGAAATACATATGCCCTTTTTCATTGAAAAATACTTCCTATACACGGTGGTATTTTTTCTTTTTCTTTATCTGCACCCCAGCTCGAAATATTAAGGATAATCGAACAAAAAAATTTGTTTTGATTTTTTTTTCGACTTTGGGAAATCCATGGACTGGTAAACTTTTTTTTTATGTTAATCTTCATACTTTAATGTACTTATAAAAAAAATCATCCGTATTGTAAATTACTGGTAGTTGTAACCTACACCGACTGGGCTAATAGTACTATGACTTTAAATAAAAATATTATTAAAACAAAATGTATTAACATATTTTGAAATAGAGAGTAAAGTATGTGTGTGATAGAGCGAAGGATAAATGAAGAATTAAAAACAAAGTGAAATATGTTTTATGGTATTATTTACGATATTATTTAATAACAGTAATTGTGTATTTACGTTTCACAAAACGTTTGTAGTTTGTCATAAAATACAAAATTGCTGCCCTCAGTTTTGTTGGCCCGCTTTACTATACTCTTAATGGATTTTTCAAATGTATAAAACATTTATGTAAAACAATTTAGCAGTTGTGAGAAATATAGCTCATACCCACATCTTGCAAATTGCTTTTAGCGCAGAAAGAAACCCCAAAACAGCGGTTTTCTGTATTACTTATTTTCAGAAGCATGTTTAACAATTGAAATAAAAATTTCTTTGCTCAAGTTGGCAACAATATAATATATTCACCCTTCCTGACTGGCAATAAGAAAGAAAATTTAAGGGATGTGTTAAAGTAACACACTTAGTCATAAATCTTGTGGAGTGGATGTAGCAGGGAGAGCGTAAGGACTGTCCTGCAATAAAAAGGTCAAGTTACGATGTTTGTGTTTATAGAACATTGTTTTCTGTGTTTTAACTTTAAGAAACATTTTTGGATTGTGTAGTGTATTTTAATTTAATTGCTCATATATTTTTAATGAATTACTAGTTTCAGTTTCTTTTAATATTATAACTATCAAGTATTAAGTTATTTGGCAATAATAAATAAATAATATCTACATTAACAATTAATTATGGTGTTAAAAATTACGTTGTTTTTTATTTTTCAATCACAAAAATGTTTTTTTTCCTAAGGTTCATGGAAAGTTAATTTACAAATAATAATAAATTTTATTGCAATATATGTAAAACACCAAAATTAAATTATTTTAAGGTTATACGGAACGAAGATAATTATATTGTTAAACAAAAGGTAGACCAAAAATCTAATTTAAAACAATATTCTCAAACTATAAATACATTTAAAATATAATTACAACTTACCGTCGTCAATAGTCAATTGTCGTATAAATTCTTCAAACAACGGCCGTTTCGGCTTATTCCGCCATTTTCAAGTTAAAATTCGTTGGATAAATTAATCCGTTGTCACACGTCACATACACATTTACACACAAACATTCAGAATAAATCAGAACAAACACACAAACAAATTTACTATTAAGAAATCACATGTCTTGTGGACCCACTGTCTCGCACTGTATGATTTTTTTACATATCTAATAACTATCTCGATCAATTTACCTTTCAAACAAACAAACAAAATTAAATCGAGATCGGTTCATCAGTTTGGGAGCTACAGACATTGTACGTTAAACTTATAACACCCCAATGTTTGCTTCGGGGGTTAGAAATGTGATACACAAAATGTCGATGGTTAAAAGCACAATAATTGTATGTCCATTTACGTCAACTTTCGGAAAACGCAAAAAGAAGATTTCTAACTTGCAGGAAAAATTTCCAAAACTCTCTAAATACTCAACAGGCTTATAAATATATGCATTAGATAATATTTTATTAGACAACAATAACACTTTCAAGCTAATTTGTAATAGTTCTGCCAACTTTAATGAAATGATTTACAATAAGGGACATACTATATTTGTGCACAATTAGTTTAAGTGACTTGTGGACATACTGCATGTGTGCATAAAATGCAATTGGCTGTTTTTTATAGTCTTAATGTGCTCATATGCTGTAAGTCCTGACTTACAATAAGTGTGCACACAAGCATTCAGCTTAGACAAGTGATGGCTGTGAAAACTGAGGACATACAATACTTTCTGGACATACAATAAATGTGCACAAGCAAATGATGTCTTGTTCAAAATCAATATTTTTTTTTAAAAACTGCTCCACAATTATTATTATTTGGAAGGGACATACAATGTTTGTGCAGGAAGAAAGAGCTATCCTCTACCTTTACAATGTTATAAATATCTCATTTTGGCCAAAAAGTGGACATACAATGGTTGTGCTTTTAGCCATCGATGTGGACTTATTTTAAATAGCCATACTTTTAGGATGCAACATTGTTTTTAAATTAATGGATAATTGAACACTCTCTAGAACAATGTAATCGTCACATTGTTACAATATCAGCTGTGTTTAAATAGTTTCTTATTCTTCGATTTTCCGGCTACATTTCGTGCAAATCTATTTAAAATTTCGCAACAACCCTAAAATTTTTAAACTGTAGAACTTAAATATAGTTTTTTTCGTTTTGCAAACAAGTTTGATCTCTTTATATATGAGTTCAGTTTTATTCCTGAAAGCGTTTGACAAGTAAACATTATTTACCTTTCATTTTATAAATCACAGTGATAATTTTAAATTCGGAATATAACATCAAATGTTTTTATTAACCTTAATTTGGACAATAGTGAACCATACTCTACCTCCAGTGTGATAAAACACATAAGAACATACAGACTTCATACTTTTTATATTTATTGAAGTGAAACAAATTTTAGTAATACAGTTTTTGTTGTCATTATAACGTTAGTCCTGTATAATAAAGTTAGTTGTATCTTTGATTAATTGTGAGTGTTAGTATTTTGTTACATCTGTGATGAGATAGACAATCTGTGCGACAAGGTTTATCTATACCTCTGCTTGCTTCCTTTGTAAATAAATAATGAAATCTGAAATGAAATTCTGCGGCAGATGCTGATGGTATGCTTATATTTCTGTGCCAAACCTTTTCAACATTCATATTTGATACAGTTCTTAAATCTGGAATTCTTCGGATGAAATTGGTGTTAGTAAGCTTCTATTTTAATATTTAAATTTGATATTGATTATTCGAACGTTGAATGTTGCACATGTGTGGTAAGTAGGTTACGTTTAGAAATCTATGTAAATTAACTCTTTAAGGAAGGGTTTATTCTATTGCGGATTATAGATACTGATATTTCCAAAACATTAAACCATTTAAAGAAACACATTTTAGTACCTATCCAAATAAAGACGTTATTAAAAAGGTACTTATCGGTCAAACAAAATTATACAAGTAAATTGGATTATATACATTTTAAAGCTAACAACTTATTATAATCGGCATTCATACTTTCTTTTATTAATATTAAACATGCTTCTTATTCGATAAAATTACATAACTAAAAACCTCTTGTCGATATCCTGGAATTGTTTTGTAATTTATGGCTGTAAAATTCATTTCACTGCTTCAAGTGTTGGAATTCATCCAAAACTTTTCTTGTATTTAGATTCTTTTTATTAAAACATAATAGTAACGAGTTTGGTTTCGCTTTCATTCATCACACACATACTTCTATGGATATTATTATATTATAAATTTATGAATTCTGGAAGTAATTTTAAAGTATTTATCAGAAAACAAAAACAGGGTTTCGTGAATATGAAATTAGTTTCTTCTAGAACATTATGTTTTCCGAAACATGTAATGTTTTTCTCAAAAGTCTCAGGATCGGATAAAGTTATTAAGCAGAAATTATACATCTTTATAAAGTTAATTAACCGTTTGTATAATCCAATAATCATCAAAAAATATACTACACGTTGTGGTAGCCATATTTGAATACCACAAAAACTAAATATTCTTTACGAATTCTTGTGGAGTAAATTTTAAAAAGATATTTATTTATGGATAGCAAACCTTTTTTTAATAATTTTGCAATGTATAATTTTCAAAAACTGTGAAAAAACTTGTAGTTGAGTTACTCATATACTTTACAGAAAAGCTACAGCATATCTAAACTTTTAGTGTTGCTTCGTCTGAGATCCACCATCATAATTAGTTGTTAATAATATTTTTGTCAGTAATTTTGTTGTTAATAATATCAATTTAGTGAAACTTTCAGAATTTTACTCAGCAGCATCTCGGCTTAAATGCTTTTGGGTACTTCCTAATATCTCCACCTGTATTAATTATACAACCTAAATTAGGCCTAGAATTAGCTTAGCTAGATTACTAATACCTATTATAAATTCATTTGGGCAGAAAATCGTCGTCTTTGTCATAAATCTTCGTATTTCTACTGTATGTTGACTCCTGTTTTCAAAGTGTTGGTTGCCATTATCTCCGTTTTAATTCGACCGTTCGGCATTTCGTCTGTGTGTCTGTCTGTCTCACGATTACGGCCAAACGCCTTAACCGATTTTGATGATTTGTTGCATGAATATTCCTTATTCCTAGGCCGAGCCATGTATATACACGGGTTTTTCCCATTTTTAACCCCTTAAATAAAATAAAAATGGCGGCCGGACCGTTTCTCTCAGTGTAAGCTTTTTTCCAAAGCCAGTTTGTGGCTTAACCGTAAGTCGAATTTAAAAACTAATAATATTTTGCGAGTAGCAAATTAGATTTCCAAAATTGAATTCTTGATTTTTTGCGTATCTCTAACGGTAATCTCACAAAATGGCCGTAAACTTCGAATTTGTTAAAAATCATCCAAGTTTTTGTATTTCAACCATGTTTTTATACGTTTATTGTAAACCAATTCAAAAGTGTTCCATAACTTATTTGTAGATGAAGGTTTAAAGAATTCATATATGCCAGTAAAAAAATTATTGAAGTAAAATTAACAAAGTTATTAGCTCAAGAAACAATCACGTTCAGTAACGAAAGGAAAATGTTTAACTTTAGGCCTACATAAAAAGTAGTAAAAAGTATTGTAATTTTTTTCATAAATGTAAAAAGTTTCGTAATTTAGTTCTAAATAGAACTGTATACAAATATTTATCAATTTCAAATTTCTTACTTTGAAAACACCAGTTTTTATGTTCCTACTACAAGACTCCTAACAAAACTAGGCCTGTTTTTAAAGTGTAGAGGATAAAAATCTAAGAATTGAACTGTTTACTTGTAAATTATTATTTTATAAAAGTATTTGACTTAGCTTTACTTGAATTACAAAATGAGAAGAAGCAAATAAAACCTCGCGGCGATAAAGGACATACAAAAATGACCGTTGGACAGCGTGGGAAGTGTTGGTACATGGGTTGAGATCACTATCACGACGCTTTAACATCGTTTGTTTTCATTATTTATAATATTGGAATATGATATGGAACTGTAAATACATTGTTAAGTTTTAGTTATTTAAGTATGTAAATATTTTATTCTAAGTTTTAACCTACATAAAACACAATGCCCCCTACAATAAAATCTTTAGCAGTTAAAGCTCAAGAAAAGAAAAAAAAAGAACTAGAAACCTCGGAATCACGGGAATTTCAAAATAATGTTTCACTGGCTAAACCTTCTGCTTACTTCCTTACTGGCACACTATTTTTAACCTAAGCTCAAAACCACATTTGTTATTTCAACTAGCGAGATCTACTGTTCACAGAACTACTAGTGTTCCTTAGAATAATTCCATGTTATTCAGAAAGCTCCATTCCCAGTTTAGAAGCTTAAGATTTGCTTTGGTTTCTTTTGCTCTATGAAGTGAAGAACCTAGAAAATTCAGATCTAGTTTAACTAACGACACATATTATTTAACTATCGATAATTTTCTAAAGCGATCTTTCATCTCTGATTTTGTCCATTTTTGTAAATGGTTAATTGCTGCGGTTTTAGTTATTCCGCTCACTGGTTCCGGGTTACGAAAAGTGTACTCGCTTCTTTCCGTGCCAGTTCATCCACCTTTTTGTCGTATCCTCTGTGCCCAGTTCTACCTGGGTCAAGATCGAAAGTTTAACTAACTACATCTGGTGTCAAGCCCAGAACTGCAACAAAGAAAGTTTGAGTGATCTTACTGACTAGGCTATATAGCACCCTGGCTGTACGTCCTAACGATAATGTGATTATTGACAAATCATCATGTTAGGCACAGTTGTGCTCATTTAAATATTGCCATTACTTCTGCCTGGAACAATGTTGCATGCACTATACATTCTTTGGTGTTTTTCCTGTAAACTCCGTCACCTACTCCTGTGTCGGTATAATATTCTTAAGTGTTATGTATATATAGGTGATACATATCTGTCAATATCCTTCTTTTTCTGAATAGTGACACCAAAACGTATGGTCCGTGAGGTCTTTTTACGAATTTAATCGCTTCTCATAGCGAATGTGTAAGCGTATGATGTATGTTTCCGAATGGTACCGTGTCCTTTATTTCAACGGCTACCTTTCCCCATTCCACAACTCTCCATTCTGTATACCACCGAGCTTTGCTCCAAAGATAATGCCAAGGCCCAGCGATAATGCTAATGTCCAGCGATAATGTGGTCCAGCCAATAAAGACAGCTTACAATCAAAATATTTAGTTTTATAAATAGTTAACTAACCTTTCGAAAGCTTAACGTTTGTCTTAGGTTTATTAGTATAAATGTTGAATAATTATTTTTATTTCCTGATGTATATTTTAGATTAATGTAAAACAAAACTGATAAAAGAATTAAACCGTACGCGTTAGTTTAACCATATAATGCATTCTCATGTAGAGAAATGTCTGTTTATAATTAGAGCATTTTGTGTATGCCTGAAATCATATTACCATTCTGTAATGTAGTGTGTTTGTACATGTATGTGTACATATTTATGAACATGTACATTTAAAATAAAATAATAATTCAGCTATATTTCATATATCTTTAGTAAAAACTAGATGATGTATATAGGGTGTCCATAAACACCCTTTATTATTTTTATTATTGAAAATAACTTAACAAAACTTTGTATATATCTTGTGTTGCATAACAGGACATATTTTTTTAACATACCTGAACCCTTATGTTTTTGTGGGTTTTGAGAGGGGTTAAATATTTGGTAATGCCTGTACACCATTGAAAAGCATTTTAAAAGAGAAACAGAAAAGCGTAAATTAGAGCTTAGTATCTTGCTTCGTTTCAAAGTAATGGGAAATCAAAGTTGTGGAAAATGATTCTGTTATCATAGCATCAAAGCAGGTTATTAAAATGATTAGGAATAAGTAGGTTGTATGTTATTCCTAAGCCCCCCAAAATCATAGAGGGTCAGGTGTGTCAAAAAATGTCCTGTTATGCAACACGTATACGGGTGAAAGCGTAAAAATGTGTTCAAAATCATGTGTCACAACACCACATTTACATTAAAAACAAGCATCTCAATCCAATATGGCGTACCCAAGATGGCAGTAAAAATGTATAACTTAATAAAAATCTATAAGCTACTACAAAACTGTGAAATCTGATGATAAATGGTAGATATTTTTAAAAAAATTAAATGAAACAAGTGATTTTTGAAAATTAAAAATTTTTACAAAATTATTAATATCTCGAGAACGAAAGCAGTTAATTAAAAACCGATTGCGGCATCGTGTTCTACGGAAAAAAAATAGTTTGAAATGATGGGTCACAACCTTACCTTTACATTTAAAAAATAAAAGTTCATTAAAATATGGCGGATCCAAGATGGCGGCCAAAAATATGAACCTCATCAAAAGAAAGTATAAACTAATTAATGATGTTCGGCGGTGGTTGGGAGTCGATATCTTAAGAAATGCGGAACAAATTAAGGGAGGCGTTTAAAACTCACCTGGTATATATAAAGTTTTGTTAAACTTATTTTCAGTAACAAAAATAATGAGGGGGGTTAATGGGACTTTATGACCACTCTATATAATAAATAGATGATTAAAAACACATTTTCTTTGATCTGTACACGTGTCTTTTCAACATTTTCGAAAAAAGTTTAATCATCTGGAAGCGATATTCAAAAATATCATAAATTATTAAATCTCCAAATCTGATAAGTAGTGAATAATTTATTGATCCTAAATGAAGTGACAAAGTAAAGTAGTCAGTATAAAAGCAAAGTGCAGAGTCTCGGAGTAGTATACTGTGTTTATGGGTAGTATAATGCTCGAGATGGCGCCTTCTGATGGTGTCGTTAAACTACCGTCTGTCGATGTCGGTCTGTTGCTACTGACAACTGATCTATAATCATGACGCCTAAAACTACACACACTTTGTAGTCTCCTACATTTTATTTACATTTCAATAATGGAAATAAATTTTTTCTCGTACATCGGAGTCGTTTTGTGTAGTAAGCAGTCAAGCAATTCTGTAATAATGTAATCCTAAATATGTATTATTTTAATCTCAACATTAAAATATCTTCAAGTACACAAATAACTACATTTTCAAACCTAATTTGGCGGGCATAGAATTGAGATTAAAACTGTAACTAAACTCTATAAGAGCTTCTCCTAGATTACAAACTTTGCGCTAAACAAATATTATTACTGCTTATATTTTTATAGTTTTTAGTTATCCAGTTACCGGTATGACGATCCAGACATGGGGTAATAGCCCAGTCGGTGTAGGTTACAATTACCAGTAATTTGCAACACGGCTGATTTTTTTTTATAAGTACCAAAGTATGTAGATTAACATAAAAAAAAGTTTACCAGTCTATCGATTTCCCAAAAAAGGTTTATACGCCTTGATCTTGTTTGAATCTATATATTTAACTTGTAAAAAAACTTTCAGGTTGATATTTTGAAAATTTTCTAAACTGGAGCCGTTTGAAATGAGTTCGTGAGTCCGGTACTCCTAAAATCGAAAAACCCATAGATAAGTCAAGTGGCTCTAGATCGGGTAATTTTCAAGATAACAAGCTGAGACTCAGCATAAATGTTTAAAATATATATTTTAACACCTATGTCATGTTTCAATTCGATATATTAAAAATCGTCCAATTTAGAATGAGCCAACGCTTCATATATGAATGAGATTTCGACCTTTTAGTGATTTCCCCTGCTGCAAAATACATACCTGCATTATCGAATTTTTTCCAGACAAACCATTTCTCGGACGAAATAAATACATATGTCCTTTTTTATTGAAAAATACCTCCCCTACACGGTGGTAGTTTTTATTTTTCGCTATCTTCATCCCAGCTCGAAATATTAAGGATAATCGAAAACAAAATCGACTTTGGGAAATCGATAGACTGGTAAACTTTTTTTATGTTAATCTACATACTTTAATGTACTTATAAAAAAAATCAGCCGTATTGTAAATTACTGGAACTTTTGGTCTAAAATGACCCCTACCGACTGGCCTATAAATCGCATTGATTTTCTTAAAGCAAACGTTGATTAATACTACCTATTTCAAAATAGCTGTTGAAATTGTTACCCCAACCAAAAATACAAATGGTTAATACCATGATTATTTCGTTTAAAACGATTAAGGTTTATTAGTACAAAAAAAGATTATAAATCATACCTACAGTAGGGGTACCTAAAGTAGATTCAAATTGGTGTATAGAAAATAAAAGGCACGAAAACATTCCACTCTTTTTTGTAAGTATTCGAAACTATTACACAGTAGTTTGAAAATGAGCGAAAACTGTTTAATAGGTTGAACCTGGTTAAACCCTTCTTATAAGAACTCAAACTATAAAAACAAAGAAATTTTTTTTTTAATTATACGTTATTTTATGTTGTGGTCGAATAAAATAGTGATAGATTAGTTACAACTTCAAAACTATACCAAATACAAATCTCAATTCAAAAATCATGAAAAATAACATTAGTTTTATAATTCTTATTTTATAGGGATTACATTTTTGTTTTGGTTAAATAGGAACGTCCATAATCATAGGAAAAATAACTCAACTTTAGAGAACATAAATATATAAATAATTAATGCAATATAATTTTTTGTTTACAGAGCTACGACTTCCTGATGATTGGCATTTTTACCATAGTGAGCGTAATAACTATGATAACTATGAAATAACTAAAGTATCATAGTTCAAAGGTTCCTAAGTGAAGCCCCTGTACTGTATATGGAAACATGAAATCTTGGAGAATAAAACATTCTTAACTGAAACGACTCAGTTGAACAGAGGAGCGTGTTGACCTCACGAACATTGTTGGAGCACAATTGGAACCACTTTAATATTTAAAACAATTTCATCTCTTGCAAGATATATTTCCGGAACCACAAACTTAGACTTGCAAATTGCTCTTAATGGCCGAAACTCAAAAACAACGGCCTTCTATATAGCCTAGGCCGATATTCTTCAAGACTTATGCCTCGTTTCCGTCTGCAATTGAAATGAAAATTTCCTTTCTCAAGTTAGTAGCCCCGTAATGTATTCACCCTTCTCACATACAATAAAAAAAGAAGAAATTTAAGGGCCGTGTTCCAGTGATACTCTTAAACATAAATCTAAAGGAAATGGGATAAAACGATCCTGCGAGAAAAGGTATACACTTAGAATTTTATTGTTACCATTTCAATGATTAAATTTTAAATTTCTGTTTTAGATTCACTGGAATTTTTACTTAAAAGTACCACTATTTAAAGTACAGTTCTAAAAGGGTTTGTATTTAACTACGATAGAACTATGCATGCTTCGCACACCAACTCCCTTTCTTCCACCATACACATATGGTCTAGGCAACAAGCGAAAAATATAGGAAAGTTTCGTTGTAGGCTATTTTAGTTTTTTGGTACGTTTATTATTAGACCAATTTTTTTAGAAAACGAATCTGATGTCTCCCAATTTCGATTTTGCCAGAAAACATGTTTTGTTCTTAATTTTGTAATGTTTTTCCCCATATTTCGGAAGCAATGAGTTTTCTGATATACAACCCAAAATTAAATTAAATAACATTTTCTACATTTTATATATGTGACATTTTTTCTATGATCAATCGTTTAACCACTAGTTCGCGCTAAAAGAAGAAAAAAAAACCTTAAAAAATAAGAAAATGTGTTTTACAGCAATTTACTTGGAAACTGTCCATTTTTCGCAAATGTTGGTCATTTATGAAATAAAAGGTTATGAAATGCACATACAAATAAGTTACATAAAATACTTTGCATGCCTATCGGAATAAACGGTACCAGGAACTGGCTAATACTTTCTCACAAACATATTTAAATTATTTAACAGATTCACTGTGACTTCATAATTGTAGGTGGGGGTAGGAGAGGTGATTTATTAAAGTAAGAGATTAACTAATAAATATTATTATTATTATCTAGAGAGAAAACTATTCCATCTATTTCGAACAAATTTGCACCAAACACGTCAATTAGGCCTGTATGAATGCACGAAACAACCCCGTTTATGGCCAATAAAACCCCCAAAATCAATTATTATTATTATTATTATTAGCTAAACGAGAATTATTAGAAAGATGTGGTTTTTTTGCTTGGTAGAGTACATTAAAGGCTACAAGTAAGCCAAATTTTACCAAAATCGTTAGAGCCGTTTTTTTATAAAAAAATAATAACTGTTTTTTGGGTTTTTTTTTAAAAAAGGGGGTTGTTTTTAAACATTTTCAAAACCGTTTTTCGTGCATCTATACAGGCCTACTTGACATGACTGGTGCAAATTTGTTTGAAATCGATCGAATAGTTTTCTCTCTAGCTTTTTATACATACAGACGTACAGACAGACATTTTGTAAAAACCACTTTTTTGGAATCAGGGGGTCCCAAAACGGATATTTTCACAAAAATCTCAACATCGATTTTTTTGCGATAAAAGCCCTTTTAACTGTATTATTTACATACATGCCACCAAGATCGACTTATTACAGAATTTAGATCTAAACCTAGTACCACATAACTTTAGTAGAATTCTAGCGAAATGTATTTCGCAAATGCTGATTTTTCCTTGACGTAGCCTACTCAACATATAAATGTCGCATACAAAAAAGACAATTAGTCGTGGACCAAATAACCCTATGAAATAAAAACCCACCGTCAATGATGAATTGAACTTAGCCGTTGAACTACATGTTAGTGTCCTTTTGATTCATTTTCTTAATCTTTTGTCGAATAGCGATAAAACGTAAGGGATAAGATCGTACGTCAAAACCTCGTCCAGTTCTTTCACTGAATGCTAAACAACAGACGCTATACGTTGAAACCAAGTTGTGGTATTTATAGGAATCAACTCGTCGTCTATTCGTATTGCATAGTTCATTGCTGTCACTCCACTTGAATTTGACGTCTTCAAAGTCATCACCAACAACACTTTTGATGTCCTTAGATCCAAATTCTATAATAATTCGATCTTGATGGTGGGCATGAATGTAAATCATACAGTTAAAAGGACTTTTACAGGGTTTTCAGACCTAAGGGAGAGTGAGAGATAAGAAATGTCTTCTAGAGTCACATCCATATATTTTTGTTACGCTTGTTCCGGTAGGCATGCTGTGCATTTTATGTATTTATATGTGCATTTCATAACCTTTAATTTTAAACATTTGCTTTAAACGGAAAGTTTCTGTTTAGGAAAATGCCTTAAATCTCGTTTTTCTCAACTTGGGTTTTTGTTGTCCATTTGAAGCGCTTTCTAGCGGCAAACCAGTTGATCGTAGAAACAAATGCCACCACATACATAAAATATTATGAAATTCAGTCTACTTTAATTTTGTGTAAATTGCTTTTTTGGGAAAACACATAACTTCCAAAATAAAGGCAAAAATCAAAGTGCCAAAATTTACATAAAAAAAAAACACGAGAAAAACTGGAACTGGAATACTTCAGATTCGTGTTCAGCGACCTAAAAAAACATAAAGGTACCAAACATACAAACTACAACTAAACTTTCTCCTATTTGACATTTTCTTGCATAGACTATTTTATTATTTTTACAATAAAGATGTAATCATAACTTTATAATAAAACTAGTAAACCCCTGTGAAAAATCACAGGCGGATTAATTAGAAACACATTAGATATACACCATTTTTATACAAAATGCTATTTAAAAACAACAGTCTTTATCTAGGTCTACCTAACTATGCTGACGGGGATTTTTAACTCGGTAAATGTGTACAATTATAAGGATTATAAAACTGTAGGCCTATTTGTTAAAAACGTTTCTTAATGTACGTTATTATATATTTCAAGAAAGATAAAAATATTAAATTTTAATTGCTTTTTATTTCATATTGATAGTTCAAATGATTTAGAAGTTATTAATATTATAGCCAAGAAATTAATAATCGAATATGTTTATAATATGTTATACGAAGATGTACGAATGTTTCCGAAGTTAAACGAAAAGGTATTTCTTCTTTAAATTTTTATAAACGAATATTTTGATGATAAAATGCTGTATAGTATTTATATGCAATTTATAACCTCAAAGCAAATATTTTAACGTATCATAACGTTATTTCTATAACTCAAATAAAAAAATAAAAAATAAACTTCATAAGAAATTATAATGATTGAAGTTGTAAACATAACCCCAGTGTATAATCTACACTGGGTTTGTTTAGGTATTACAGATGATGGATGAAATCAGCTGTTATATTTTGCTTACGTAAGTACGTATGCATGTACGTACGGACGTACACTCGCTTTTATAGGAGTTGATTAAAAGAAAAAATCGTGGATTAACCCTACTCCTAAACAAAACCTTGCCTAAAAATTATAAATACACATTATTTCATTGTAATATGGAAATTTCACTGACATAACATAACAATTTACAGTCGAAGGAATCTGCTGATTGTAAAACCGATTCTGAAAAGCTTCCACCAAATGAGATAAGTATTTAAAATTGGCAAATAGCAATTTTTCTACTAATATAGGCCAATATTTTTACTGGCCTTATTTTTACGTTTCAGTGTGCTCCCCCAAACTCAAAACTTCCCAAACTCTTTAGATTTATATTTAGGATGATATTAACAGTTTTATATTAGAGGTATTTTGAGGCAGAAAGAAATCTGGTTTTACATAGTTACACAAATCTACATTATGTTGGGTATACATTTTCGTTCGCCATCTTGGATGTATATTGCATCGAACTTAATCTTTGTATACAGGGAAGTAGGCATAATAACAAATAACAAAATATGTAAACAATTTTTAAATGATATAATTCGTTTTTCTGTTAATACCTTCGTTTTCGAGTTATACAAGCGTTTAAAGTTGAATGACGGAAAATTTGTGTAAAAAATAGAACGTGCTTCACGAACAATTTTATAGCATTTTACAATCAGAATGCACCCAATGGTAACACTATATAACTACCAATGCTATTTAAACAATGGTATAATTTTGATAGCATAAACAATAACTAAACAAAACAACAAATTAAACTGCGAAGTTTAAAGTCTAGAATTAAGAATTTCTGGATTTTTACTCATTACTGAAAAAGAAACTACAGGAAATGCAAGGACTTCTTGTGAGTAGATGGGACTTGGAAACTTAAAGACCAAAATCAAACAAGTTGAACAGCGTAAGCCGGCGTAGATGAGATATTCCACTTTTCTACTTAATCCAATTACTTTCGCGTGGGAAGGTTGCCCATTGGGAGTTCTTCCATATGTCTACATAAATCAATCTTGAAAACTTTATGCATTACTTTCAAAACGAACGCTGGCAGAGTATTTTTGAATACAAGAGGATAAACGAGAATCTGTTTGGACATCTTCTATCTCGTTCAAAATACATATTTATTGAAATAATCATAAGCGATACTCTTATTATATGTTATTTATTTGTTTATATTTCAACTTATGTTGTACACAAATTTGTACACTAATTATCTTTTTACAAATAAAATTAAAAAATAAACGACAACATTATGCATCACTTAATTAAAATCAGCTGTTTGTTTCTTATTTTGTAATAACCGTTCGGAACTCCTTTAATTTTCAACATTTTAATAATTTGTAAGTCTACTTGGAGTACTTTTATTCGACACAATAATAATTTATTCAAATAAAAAAGAATATTTCTTCTAAATTTTGGTTGGTGTTATAGAAATATTAAAGAAAATATTACTATTCTGACCAGGTAAGCAAACTAATGAATAGTAAAACTACGCATAAGAAAAGATAACTTTGCTTTTAGCTGATACTTCACATTATTTTATTGGCTGTAAATATTAAATATTATTATACATTTTCAAATTAAAAGGAAATTTAAAATCCCTGAACGAATATTTTGTGCCGACATTTGTGACGTTTATATAGAAGTCTGGTTAGTAAAACTATATATTTTATATATTACTAGTGGACCTAGCAATGCTTTGCTATTGCTTCATTTAATTTAAAGGGTAGTTATTCCATTTCATTAAACTGACTTAAGTAATCGAATTGCAAAATGGTTCTTACGGCCTCAAGAATATAGGTACTACACAGATTTAGATTTATAGTTTGTAAACATTTATAGATATTACAGTAAACCTTTTGTTTGCTTTTACCTAATCTAAACAAAATTTATTGTTGTGAAGAATTATTGTAAAAAACCTGATTCTAAACTAGCCCAATCAGTGCCTAATCAGCCTGGTTGCGAATAAAAGTGTTTTGGTTCATTGTATGTCTAACCTAAAATTATGTTCAGTTTTTGATCCAAATCAATTGTTTTATTAAAATATGTAACAACCAATGTTTGAATTGAATTTAAATATAGTAAGCATTTTTAGTTGTTTTTTTTATTTTGTTTGCTTTAAATTTGTCAATCTAACCTAAAAAAAAGCTGTTGGTTTTGAATAATAATAAGCTGATTATAAATGCTGATTTTAGTTGCTATGGTAATGAATGTAAACAAACATGACGTGTTGCTAAGCTTTTTATACGAACAGCTGTTTGTGTGTTATTATGGTCTTAAGTCCATACAAAAGAGGCTGTTTAGTTTTTCCAAATTTGAAACTTTTTCGTGAAACTTTTCAAATTTGTCTTTATATAAAAACCTAGTTCGGGCTATTACGATCATTTTAAAACAAAAAATAGCCAAATTGGTCCAGCCGTTCTCAAGTGATGCGCTTACAAAGGAACAGCAATTCATTTTTTATCATATAGATTACCAATCTGTATGGGCGTGAGTGGACTAGTTATAATTTTATTTAAAACATTTTTATTTTGAATAATTTTATATTCATTATTTATTAACTATTACACTCTACTCAAATATGTGTTACAGACGACATAATTCTATGAGTCTTTAGAATATGGCATCTGCTTCTTTTAAACACCAAAATGAACTCCCATTCAATTTAGTATTTTCCCGAAAAGTATCATTGATTAATTGGAAAACCACATAGTATTATTAGTAAAATAATTTATTATTATTTTTATCATTAAAGAGCCAAAGTAAGTAGATCAATTAAGAAACAAGCAGATCAATTTCGTTTCCTCCTGTTGGAAATGTTATATTTTTATTTCCGTAGGTGGACTCCATGCTTGGTTTTCATTTAAATCTTAAATAAAAATATTTTCAATATAAGAATTAACAAGTAATCGCCAAATAACCTATCAATCATGCTAACAAATCAATAATAATAACATATGGAACAGAATAAATTTGAAATTAAATGTTTTAAATGCATTTAGGCTGGATCAGTTGATTGTTCTTATTTACGAAATGTAACAGACCTCTTTATTTTTCTTCTTTTCCACTTTTGTTTAATTTTGTAAAAGGTTTACTGTAGTTTTATTTAAACTTTATCTTTACACAACTGAATACATTTTTTCCCCAAAATTACTTTATAGTACATTTAACCGACAAGATTTTTAACGTTGAGAATATTGTATAATTTACACACTTACTCTTACGTAAATGGATTCAGATAAAATACCTAAAACTTCCTCTCAGAAATCGTAAAGCACTAAATATTATTACGTATATTGTTTTTGAATATACAATCAAAATGTTACTGGCAAAACAAATGATCCATGCGTGATCGTTTATGATTTAAAAATCACTGTTTGTTTTTTACTATCGTGTTCTGAAAATAGTTCTGCTAAGGTTGAATTGCAATTACCAAAATTCATTAAGTTAATTGTATCTGTTTCTAAGATGTATACCATATTAGTAACATACCTTCCTTGAGTTTTGTTTCAACATTTATATCTCTCTTTATATTTATATTTTTAAAATATGTGTTCTAAAATATCTCATCGGATATTTTGTGTTTTTAAAAGATTTGACTTACACGTTACTTTTGTTGAAATTCGGTACAATCATTTTCAAAGAATACAAACTTTTAAACAAATATTGAGTTTGGCTTGTCAGATGATATACTTGATGGATTAAAACATTAAACTCACATTCTTACAAGTAGTACGTTTATTTAGTCAAATGCGTTTCAACGATATTGTTGCTTCTTCAGTACAACGCTATACAACTATAATTATATAACAATAGCTGTATACCTATAACGGATTAAAATTATATAACTATAACGGTACAACTATGTAACTATATAGTTGAATAACTACAACGGTAACACTATATAACTCTTTAGCTATACAACTATAACTGTATATTTATATAACTATAACAGCACAGCCATATAACTATAACTGTGTAGCTGTATAACTATAACGGTACAACTATATAAGTCCTTATCTATACAACTATAACTGTATATTTATATAACTATAACAGCACAGCTATATAACTATAACTGTGTAGCTGTGTCACTATAAATGTAAAGCTACATAACTACAACGGTATAGCTACATAACTATAACTATACACCTATAAACCTATAACTGTATATAATTAAGTTTCATTATTGAAACTATTACATAACTTATTATCACGATATTTTTCGTTTTATTACTTTTGAGTAAATTAACATATTATTTGTAAGAAATGGTTTTCAAGTTTATTTGTGTCAATTAAAATGCCATTCTATATAATTTTAAAAGTGGAAACTATTGATATTTTAGAATTGAATCTACATAAAGCTATTTAAGTAAATGATCAATGATCGCTGTGGGAAAATTAACAATTTAAACACTAACGCACAAGTTAGGTAAATAACACATACATCAGAGAACTAAACTATCATTTATTAAATATTTATTACTTTAATCAATGGTTGGATACAAACAATTATTACAATAACTTACAACAAGGGGTAAAAGAATCAGTGTTTAAACCACTGCAGAGAAATGTTTTGTCCGCGTTTATTAATATTATCAGCGACTATAAAATGTGTTGGTGGTTTGATTGTGTTGTAAAATAAATACATACAAATTATGTAGTCAACACATGCGAAACCCCAAACACTACGTCTTGCAAAGTAAGAATGGAAATAATATTAATTGAGCCAGTTCTATAAAATTGGCTACTAGACAAAACTTGAGGCCAGTACATGTAAAGAGGAGTTGGAGAGTGGACATTTAAAAAAGGCTAGACCGGAACCAAAGTCTTATCTCAGCCTTGTGAAACACTGGAGAGATGTTGAAAAATAAAATATATTACATCACGTCATCTGATTAAAATAATGTTCAGTTAGAGATTTTACACAATTACTAGACAGACATAAATTTACTCATAAAGAGATATTTTATATGAGCGTGACCAATCTTTCCCATCAAAGCGTTTTAATATTGTCTCTTCTTCGTATAAATTGAACTCCAATAAAACATTCCCAAGTCATCACCATGCCAACTTTTTATTGGACCGATACAACATAATTGTCTCCATATATTTACCCACTAAGTAAAAGCAGCAAAGCTTGCCTGACCCGCTGAAGTTTCCTTCCGACACTTGGACCGTTTCCCACGCCGCCTAGTGCCAGCCTGTACCATTACGGAACGATATACCGCTGCATTACTTATTTATGCATTTTTCCCGACTCATTGTGTTACCGACAGCCATTGTACGATAAGCAACTTATTTTACTACGATTTCCGGACACGGCGGTATAAAAATCTCTTTATTACACGACTTGCGAACTTTCTTCTATAAATCAACTAAAAGTGGTCATTATTTAGCCGAGTTTAAATTTTTATTTCTTCAAACACGAACTACCGCGGTAAAGTTATGCATATTGTGGTTTGAATTTATCGTCTTTGAAAATGAAAGAAGTAAGTTTTGTTTCGGATGCTTCGCATAGTAAAGAGTTATGCTGTAATAACCTCGTTCGACTTAAAATGGAGAATAGGTTGCGTACCTAACTTGCCCGACAACAGTTCGAAAAACGTAGCTGGCAAATTTAACAACGGATTTAAACATATACGGGCTGTAGCATTTCCTTCGAAACATAAAATTAGGCTAAACAAATGTATACATCAAACTAAATATGCATATTATAAATAACGTGGCCAAAACAACTTTTGCTTAATCTTAAGGCTTAAATAATAATGTAATTACATTCGTTTTACTAGGGGAAACCCCTGCGAGCTCCTCACGCCAACCCCGTTGAAACCTTCTATACACAGAATAGCAATGCATTGACGAAAGGTGTAATGAACTGAATGGTTAAAATCACAGATGAAATTTTTTTAAATGATAAAAATCTACGATTAAGTTATATTGAGTTCATCTAAACGACCATATGTTTTATATATTATTCAGTAGTTGATTTTGTTTTTAAAATCTGATTTCCAGAACTTTAAGATTCTTAGGACAGACTCATTTACCTGTCTGACATAGTCTAATTTCTCAGAAATGGTTGAAGATATCACAATGCCATTTGATATAGTTCTAAAGAATTCCTATAACCATAATTAAAACGATATTATACTTTTAGTTTGAAGGACATAAATGATGTTGCTGTCACAAATTGTATCATTTGAAAAAGGATATTAAAGTATAGTAAAATGCCTTTATATAATACTATAGAAAACAGCTGTGTGCTCCGCACGCCAACCAATTTGGAACCTTCTATACATAGGATTTAATCATGTATGTTTGCTTTATAATAAAGGTGTAGTTAATAATAAACCCAAAGATAGTAAATAATGTTAAATGATAAAATCAAATTATTTCGTATATTTTGTAACAGCAGTTATAATAAAGGTTAAAAGAACCAGCAAGGCTCAGGTCTACACTTTAATAAAAACCTAACCTAAAAGTTAGAAACATAAATAATTGCTTCAAAGTTTGAAATCAGCTGTTAAAGGAAATATTAGAGCAAACTGCTGGTTTATCTGTTTTTGTATTCAATTGGTTGCTATGGTAATGAATGTAAATACATGTGTTGGTTCATCAGTGTAGGATTAACCTAAGAATTTTTTCCGGCTAAATTTACAAATATTGAAATAAATAATGTTTTTACCAAAATTAATTATAGCCTATGTTACTCAGTAGACCAGTCAATTGAGCAAAACAAAAGGCTAATTTTGTTGTTAAATTTAACAGCAAGCGACATCCACAGTGACTTTAAGGGAAGAACATAGGTATGTAAAATAAGAATCAGGTATCATTTAAGGTATCAGAAGAAAAGAACGGTATCAGGCTTTACTCCGCTGCTGGTTCCCCCCACTACCACTGTATCTCTCGCCGTCGCGTCCTTCGCAAATTTACGCGTTTCGCGCTATGTTCAGAAGCATTTTTATTATACTTTATCAACCTTATTCAAAAATCGAATATGTATGAATTGTAGGTTTTAATGTCTACTTTCAGAATCCGTTTTGTAAATTTAAATTTGGCAAACTCAGGTTATTAGGGCGCATTATGCAAGAAAATGACCTAATTTGTTTATACTGTAATTGTGGAAACACTATTTATGCGACAAATTTCATCTTCCACCTGTTTGAAGTACACATAAACAATATTTTCCGAAAGATATACCCTTAATATTGTAAATTAACAAAGATATGAATTTTTGAAAAATAGTAATTTTTAAGCGGTTTTACCACTTTTCTCAGTGGAAAATGGTCCGATTGAGGTCTATAAAAAACATTTTAATTCTCTACAAATGTCTTATTGGAAGTATCGTGAAAATTTTATAATGTCAACGAAAACCCCCAAAAAGACCTAATTTATTGCCATTTTTGTTTATAAAAAATACGCAAAAACTCCTGATAGTTTTTGGATTTTCCATACCGTACCTATGTGCTACCATTAAAGTCACTGTGGATGTCGCTTGCTGATAAATTCAATAACACAAAAAATCTTTATTCATTGGGCTGCAGGGATAATGAAGCATTTTATTAGTAAAACTATTTTTTCAATCGGTTCAGTAGTGCCAAAGATTTGCCCCATACATACAAACAAACAAAACAAAAACAAACGAATTTTACCTCTTTATAATATTAGTATAGATGTTATGTGGCAAAATGTTTACTGTTACATTGCTTAAACGTCATTTACACAAAGTGATGCTTCATGTAGGCTGTTATTATTGTAACAACACTGAAATGCTCCCTTTAGCTTAGCTATACGGGCCTTATTTTATGTTTTAAGTAGAAATGGTTATCTCCCATATTTCAAATTTCAATTTATACTTTATAATAAACTGTATAAGTGCAAGTGCCAGGGTATAATTCTCGAATGGTGTGCAGTCGTTATAATGATAACTATATCGAATAAACATGACATATACTCAATATTCTGAACTAACCACATAACCATAGCGGCAATAATGTATGCATGGAGTAGGAACCAGTAAAAGGAGGTGAGAAAGCGTCCCAAAGGAGCATTAATTTGCAGCGCTGCCGTGAAAAGAAAATATATTTGCCAAGTTCTGCTATAGTTTTCCTGTATAGTATATTAGTATTTTTTATAACTAAGGTTTTATAACTTCTAAGGTCATGCAGAATGAAGAAGCTGCATTTACGGAAATAAAGAGGGGATGATGCGTAAAACCTTTTTTGGGAAACTATGTGTTAAAATCTATACTAATATTATAAAGAGGTAACATTTGTTTGTTTGTGTATATGTAGGGGGTAATCCCTTCTGAACCGATTTTAAAAATAGTTTTACTAATAAAAAGGTACACTATCCCTGAGTAACATAGGCTATAATTAATTTTGATAAATACTTTATTTATTTCACTATTTGTAAATTAAACTGATGAACCAACACATGTATTTACATTTATTACATTTTGATATTATCATTTAACATTATTTACTATCTTTGGGATTATTATTAACTACACCTTTATTATAAAGAAAACATACATGATTATATCCTAAGTATAGAAGGTTCCAACTGGGTTGGCGTGCGCAGGGGTTTCCCCTAGTATTATATAAAGGAGTTTTACTATACTTTACTATCCCGTTCAACTAAAAGTATAATATCATTTTAGTTATTTTTATAGGAATTCGTGTGCCTTAGCAGTGTTAGAACTATATCAAATGGCATTGTGATATCTTCAACCATTTCTGAGAAATCAGACTATGTCGGACAGGTAAATGAGTCTGTCCTAAGAATATTAAAGTTCTGGAAATCAGATTTTAAGTACGAAATCAACTACTGAATAATATATAAAACATAAATGGCCATTTAGTTGAACTCAATAGAAGTTATCCGTAGATTTTTATCATTTTAAAAATTTCAGCGATGATTTTAACCATTCAGTTTATTATACCGTTCGTCAATGCATTGTTATTCTGAGATATGACAAACTCTTTTCTTAAATATCGAAGTAAAATAGAACAAAATAAACAAAATCCGAAGAATATATTATAACCAGAGGTCTACATCGTTTCGCGTATCGATTTTTGGAGGGTTACCAACAACTAAACAATTCTTTTAAATTTTAAAACAATGATTTGTAATTTGAAAATTTGAAATTGATATGTATTTGATTCCTCAATTACATCACAACTTTTGTTTACAGGATATTTACAAACTTAATCAACATCAATAAAATAATAAAAAGAGTACAATAAAAAGAAATACAATACAACAAAACGAAAATAATCAATACTACACATACTACTCGTAAATATCCTTATCATATAAAATGAGAATCTAAGTTGACTCGAGGTTAAGTACCTGTTTTTGAGCCAACCTTTACTGTATACATTTTGTTAACCCTTAAAGAAAGCATAACATCACCGGAAACCCAAACATCAAACAATACCATTATTTTATTACGGATTTACTCTCAAGCACACTAATCCATTTTAATCTATATACAATCATACACAAAATCCTTTCACACATATTTACATTCATTACGATAAAGAACCACATCACCCGAATTTACACCACTACTTAAAAAAAAGTCTATATTATTGTGATTCATTACAAATAATTTGGTCATTTTGCAGAATTTATTAAATTGCGTTGGCCTACATATTTAATGTCGGTCGGTAATTAATTTATTAAAAAATATGAGTGCTAAATATGTAAAAAATTGCATAAATATTGTTAACTTTGGTTTTGGAAAGATAATATCATTTTTATTTCCTTAGCCTTGCTTTAATTAACTATAAGTTAATTGGTTTTATAATTATATTATCATAATTTGACACTACTAGATTATCGTTAAAAATAGTTCCTATATTCCTATAGAGGGTACAGCTAATTCTTCCCTTTCTATTTTTAATTTATTACTTTATTTAAAATGTCTTATATTTATGTTTAATTTGACATGTATTATATTGTACAAAGTTTGTAAAGGTTCGGTTTATTTATAAACTATAATTCTTAAGATTTAAATACGGTTTAAAATAAAAATATTATTTTCTTCAAATACAAATTAAATTTTAGTTTTTAGCTTGTACCGTCACTGAAAAATATAATATTAAACCCTATTTACGAGTTTATTTCTCCTCCTCAATGTGTAATAACAGATGTTTTATAAGTTACTTATTCTACTATGAATCCCTGATTTAAGGATATAAACCTGTTTACTACTTGACTTGCCCACTTGCTTGTAGTATATCAACAAAAAGTGGTTATTATTCACTAGTAAAGTTAACATTTTACAACTTTAAACACGAACGACTGTCGTTATGCATATTATAGTTTAAATTTACAGCCTTGGAAAAACGTATAAAATAAGTTTTCCTTAGCTAAAATATTGTATCAAACCAGCTACTAACTTAAACATTAAAATTTTGTACACAATTAAATATTTAATTTTCTTTAACGTTATTATGTAATAATGTTGAGTAAAGGATAAAAATATTAACATCAAACTTGTATTATATTCTAAAAACACTTCAGTTATCTATTGAATTTGAATTTTGGTTAAATAATTGAAATTAAATGTTTGCATTAGAGACATTATTAGCTTGGTTTATGGGGATGGGACTCACATTACATTTACTGGAAAGGGCAGCTGATGAAAGTTACCCTACTGCATCTTTTTAGTTTTAATTTATTGAAGGCATTCTAATCAGCAGACTGTAATATCTGTCTTTTTTATAATCGCTTCTATTAAAGTTTTATATAAGTAATGTTGCCGTATTGAAATTAAAATCGACCTCCCACTCAGGAAATAATTAAAAGTTATAATCTACCTTGAATATCCTAAGCTTATATCGGATGCTTGTAATAAAAAGAGGTTAAACAAACAATCGAGTTGTTAGCAACGTATTTTACTATTATGTATGTATATTATATTGAGTCCATTCACAGTTTTTAGGTCCTTAAATCGAACTGTTATTTAGTTAGTTCTTATATTCTTAGCAATCCCCAATTCTAATTATCTTAATATAGAAAGTGTTGCAATTTAAAATCACATTGTATAATAGTTTTAACGTGGTAATTTGGAATGTATCTGAACTTCTAAAGGGTAATATTTGTGAGATCTAAAATACTAACATTAAACCTTAGAAGAACCTTATTAGTTTATAGAAAAAACTATTATTCTTATTATTAACAATAGTGTTTAAAATAATTGATAAAGGGTAGGAAGTAAAATACTTTGTCCTACCTAATGTCTGACCTAAGATTGTCCGGCCATCTTCTCCCAGGCAGGCGCTTCTGGCATCAAACGGATTTGTAAACTGTACAAAAGCATAACCTTTATGCATAGAAATACCTGAAAATAAAACAGACATACTTAGTGATATTTGACATTTTATTATTTTTATTTCGTTAATATTAATTTTGAATACATTTATTTAAAAAACCACTACCTACGTACAAAAACAAAACAAATAACATTAAATGTAGCATCATATAAATCAATATTTCCTTTCCTAACGTGTGGTAGGGGAACAGTGTTATTATTTATCTAAATACAACAAATATATGTTGTGCCAGTAATTACCAATAATTAATTATATACTTTAAAACTAATTAACATATACAAATACAAATAGTTTACTACACAAGATTTCAATGTTAACAATTGAGTTTAAGATCTATTTAACAAAAATGTTCAAAGCAGCGACAATTTCAAATACTTCCAACAAGTCAAACATCCACGGTCTGAACAATGTGATTGGAACAAATGACCTTGAGCTTTGAAGTCAGGTCCCTGCTAACCCCACGGCCACCATTATTACTAAATAGATATTAGCAGTGAACTTAGAATTGTATGATTGTATCCAAACAGAATCTTCTTAAGTGTTTGTTTGGAGGATGCTTCATTAAAATAAGAATTATTTATAAAAATATATGTTTAAAACAATTAATATTTCTAACTTCAAATTTGTTTCTTTTAATATTATTTTTATTAAAAAAAAATCCAAGCAAGTACACTTTAAAAATGTATGAATAGCTGAATCCCACCAGAGAATTTGAAGGATAAGTCAAGCGTAAAATCTTACAAAAATAAGTATCCTAATTTAAGTTTTACAAAATATATTCGACCTTGGTGTCATATAGAAACAAACGTTGGAAAACGTTGATAATCAAAATATTCCATAAATATCAGAACAGTAACCAATATGATCAATGCTCCCTCCGTAGAAATATTTAATTTACAATTTCTTCTAAACAATTCTAATTATTCTGATTGTACAACTTCTAAGAACGAAAAATATATTTGTAAAGCATACTTGGATTGTTTGCAGCCAAAGATTGAATAAATATTGTCCCATCAGCACCGGGAGCTACAAAATGATTGTTTACTTTTAGATTGTTGAGATGTCTATCGACAGATTGAGTAAACACTTCAACCCAAGCTAACGTTGGAAATTGTTGTTGTACATAAGAACGCTGGATAAAGAACGCAACTGAATTTATATTGTGTCATTAAAATATAATCAGACAAATACTTTTTGTAAAGTTAAATCCCAGCATTAATAATGTAAGTTCACCCACAGTAAAATTGTTCACAAATATTATTCTTTTGCATGCTGTAAATATTGTATTGTTTAATATAATTAAAAATAAATTTAATAGTACGACAATACTTTTAATATTATTAAACCAGTTTAACCACAAATATATAGATTATAAATTATCTAAGAAGCCTTAATCCCTAAAAGTATCTTTTATATACAACATAACATCTAATTTGTCTGCATTTTCTCTTTTGTTTTGATGCAAAACACTAAGAGATGCTTTATTTTAAGGATATAATAAATTATAGAATGTATTTATTCAGTTTGGACCTATATGTTAAACAAATTTAATTAAAGGCTAATCGATTATTGCGCAAACTAATATGATGAGTTTTACTTTTGACTTATTACAATATGAAATAAGAAAATTAATTATTACACTAATATTTAGTTTTTGCAAATGTATATTGACAATAAAAAATGTCTTTTTCTGAAAATTACTACTTCCGGCAGAGTCAACATAATGGCGCGATTTTGGTCTTAAAAGAAGAGGAAAGATAGGCCTACGAGTTGTTAAAGAATTTCAATAGGAAAGATGACGTATGATCCATATGATAAGACATAAGGTCGGGAGTAGTAAATGAGCACCGATCATGGTCTCCAGAACCCTTTTTATGGTGATACTAGAAATTATATATTATAATCTATATATGTATATATGTGTTCACACTTTAATGTCCGTATTTTAATTCAAGTCAGGGCGTCTAGACGGGGGGGGGGGGGTTATGTCCGTATTATACGATGCAAGCGAATCGAAGCAGAGTCTATTTAACCCGAGGCCGCAACAATCAGAGTTCAAACTTTGTGAGTTTTTCCGCTGTGAGTGGAACGATGGAGTGCGTGAGTTGCAAACGAATTCTACTAATATATTTGGTAGACAAGGCAGCTATTCAGAGCCTTCGTGAATAGATAAATTTCCCAAATAGTTGGTTTAAATCCTAAAACATATAAACTAAATTTTGGAAATTCTCTCAACCCATGTCAGCGGTTCAGCTAAGTGGTCGAATTATTTTTCTTCTGAGTTTGGGTTTAAAACTACTTAGGTTAGGACGTCTACCAATACTGTTACTATTAAACTTATAAACAATCAAGTAAAACTAGAACTGTTTTACTAATCAAGTAAAACAAAAATATCACCAAAGAGAAACTTTAAACTCACTAATTTTTCAACTTTATCACAGTCTAATTTACAAAGTTTTAAGCAGCATATAGATACAACTACTTTTCGTATCGGATGTGTTGACCATCAAAACTGTGTTGTTGGGAATCCGAATCTAAATTTGTGTACATTTGTTGTGTGGTCGTGTTATTTGCTCCCTCATTTTCGTTGAGAGAATATTTACGGAGGATGGTTCCCTCGATATGTTTGAGCTGTTGGTTTTCTTCGAGATAGAACAAATCTAACAAGAAATTTATATTCGTGTAACTTTTATGAACTCTGAATGAGCGGTTTCCAAGTTGTTGGATAGTGTAAAAGTGGTCTCCTAAAAGCCCAGATCATACACGAAAGGTATTCTTTTTCAGGGACATATTCAGAAATTTGTTCAAGGTTAGAAAATCCGCTATTACAACTACTGTGACAAGCCTTGCTCTAGCTTACAAGGAAGGGTACATCGAGTATCTTAGGCCACATATAGAAACATATTGAAATTCCAAATTTGTAATTTATACACAAAAATATCTCGGTACGTTAACCCTACTTTGGAGAACTATGTTTTAAAATAAAGAGTTTTTCGATAACTGTCTTATTTAAATCCTGTTTTTTTGTTTTTTCCCTCCAAAAACTAATAAGTGATCCGTTTATAATTTTACTAGATAGTCTTGATTAAAAGTTTTGAGCAAAGTTGTAGACATAACCTACAATTTAAATAAGGTTTTTTGTAGATTTTTAAAGCTAATCAGGATAAATTCACATACTCCTCCTTACTCCTTACACATATACATATCCCTTATAATATTAACACAAAACCTACTTTAGGAGTTGTAAACATAACCTTAAGTGATTGCAGAGTTTATTTTTTTTTAATTATTATTACATATACTGCATATTGTGTTTAAGTTAGCTGATGAACATTGCAACTTTTACATGCTTATCTCGGGGTTTATTGTTGACAGCTGATTCTTTTTTGATCTATATAAATAAATATGTCAATGTTCTTTTGTTCAAAATCGCAAATCTCCAAACGCTCTTCAACGATTACTTTGAAATTTGGACACAAAGTTCCATTCGAATACACGCGTGTTTGTATATACTTTTTGAAAAACAGCAGCATCTATTGAACAAAAAAAGCCAAACAAAATATACTAAATATTTAACAAAAATGTAAGCTCTATTACATATGCTTATTGACGATAATATTAACAATTGAAAGCTGTTTCCTATAATATTTCATTATCAGCTGATTTCAAACTTAAAACTATTATTTGTATTTCTAATTTTTAGGTTAGGTTTGTATTAAAGTGTAGACCTGACCCTTGCTGATTCTTTTAAGGATCTGCTCCAGTAAAAGAGGAAGCAACCGACGACTCCAGCACTTCACCCTATAGACTTATCTAAACAGTGCAATTGCTTGCAGCACTGAGCGCTTTGACATTGCCTCATTTAAAACCATTTTATGAATCCATCTTTTATAATTGAGTGCTGAAAAAACCTGAATATTCTTTATAAAATTGTAAATCCGGCTTGCGACTTTAAATATACATTTTTTATTGTGTAATGAAAAAAGTTTAAACTTGGTACTTAAAAAATGTCAATAACATGACAAATTAACGGGATTTAAAAAAAATGTGAAACGCACAACGGATGCGTATACATGATAGTGGTTAAAATGAGACCTTGCAATAAATTGTATGATACAAAATAAACGAAGCGTTTTAAATTTAAAATTGCTCTTATGGGAAAAAGTTCAAGATGGAAAAAGTTCTACAGCAAACCCTACCTTTATTATAACTGCTGTTATAAAATATCCGAAATAATTTGATTTGGTCATTTAACATTATTTACCATCTTAGCTTTGGGGTTTTTATTAATCCTACACCTTTATTATAAAAAAAAAAAAACATAAAATAAATATGTGTATAGAAGGTTCCAACGGGGTTGGCTTGCAGAGCACGTAGGGGTCTCCCATAGTGCTTAATAAAGTAACTTGAGACTTTATTATGAAAGCTATTTTATACTCCCATGTTATTCTAAACGTAAATAACACTTACAAATTAATTTTATTTTAATAAAGTACTGTACAGTTTAAAATAATTTATATTGACGCATTCCTTTGCGTTTAGAAATACCTTCCTACTAAGTTTTACTTTCCACCACTATACTTTTTTTAAGAACTAAAGGACAAGATCATGTCTGCTAAAAGTGCTGCTCCAAACGAGGCAAAATATTAGCGTTTATGCAGATTATTAATATACCAAACTCTCGCAGGTCATAAAAACAAGGAAAAAGGCATTTACGCTTTAAGTTTATTGTTAAATGTATGGGTTTACCTTCGAAAACAAAGTTTAAAAAAAAAGTTCCCTTGAATCAAGTAAATTTCTTTAATTAAAATATAAAATTAGCTTTCATAAATTATAATTTAACAGTACTTGAGTTGACACAATAAGACTAATAAATGGGAGGCTTTTTTGAACTTCCACAAGCACAGTAAAGTAATGTAGTGAATATTAAAAATTTTAGTAATATTATGACGTTTGTTTAGAGGCTGTAATTAATCAAAATCCATCAGGGCGGGTGTTCAATGAGAACTGATTTGATTAATTGCATGCAAACACAATGATAAACAGATCTTTTAACTTTGACCGAGATACATATCATTAACATTAAAATAACGCGTGGAACTGTACTATTCGTGGGTTTTATCTAACCTAACTTTAATCCATATTACTACCATGAATTATCTTACTAGAAAGCATGTGATGATTAACTTTTACAACCTCAAAATTTTAATTTAAAACTAGAATGATTTTTACTTTGGTTAATACTGCACATTCATATTAGTTTAAGTATGAGCTCGAACGGAACTCATTATCTACAAAGTTCCCAATTTGAATAATTTGATGAATACGCCAATGCCAATATATGAGTTCGTTATATGTGCATCGTTATAAGAATACACGAAATATCACAATTCAAGATTTTAAAGGTTGAGCTTACATCGCCCGCACAAAATGTTTTGTCTAAATATTTTGGCTGGTTAAAGCTTTTAAACTACAATATAAAAGCTAAAATAAATTTTTCTAAACAAACTTGAAAATGTAATCCCTCGATAAGAAAATTTAAAAAATTATCAAACCTGATAAATATTATTTCCAATGAACTTTTTTCATTCAAGTTTAAAAACATACAGTCACTTTTGAAAACATAAGCATTATATTTTAAGCGCTCATTCAATGGTACAATTTATAACAAATGCATGTCTTTCGTAATGCGTCTATGGTATACTATAGTAAAAAAAAACTGAAATTTCCATTTTATTATAGTTCCTACGTTAAAATATTTCACATTTCCGTAAAAAAGTCACAATCTTAAAATGCGAAAAAAACACTACTTTGGTTTATTAATATTTGTATATGTTTAAAACAAGTCTATTCAAGTCGGTACTACATATAGTAAATAGTATAAGTCGATAATATTAAGGGGTTCCACAAATTTATCGCAGTTTAATTATGAAGATATACTATAATGCATGATTTTCAAAACAAAGGTTCCACAAAGTGTGATAAAGTATCTTTATTCTGTATCGGTGATTTTGAGTACAGTATGTTTAGTACAGTTTGTTAATATTTTAGAAACTATATTTCCGTTCAGTCTCAGTTACATAAGTGAAAACCCGATGAGAAAATCAGGAATTACTAAATCTTTTAATACCGTATATCTTTTCTCAAAATTGAAATGATTAGGTTGTGAAATTCAACCTTCGAGCTATCAGACTAAAATATAAGAGTGGTTGTTAATTAATTCATTACCACATGTTCTGCCAAGAATTTAAAAAATATAATAATACTTTAAGGAGTAATACAAAAATAAATGTAATAAAAATATATAGCTAGAATAAATTTCGTTTTAAATTAGTCTACTGGTAGTGAGTTTTCTTTCACAGGTTTTATTTTTGTTGGTGTAAAAGCTAAAAATCTGATAGTTTCCACCTACGAAAATTATTGTTTCCTTTTACTTTCTCACTATACTATATATAGTATAGAGAAAGTATAGTGATCGCAAAAAAAATCGATGACAAGATTTTTGTGGAAATATCCATTTTGGGACCCCCTGAGTCCAAAAAAGTGGTTTGTACAAAATGTCTGTATGTATGTCTGTATATCTGTATGTATGTCTGTATGTAGGATGTCTGTATGTATGTCTGTATGTCTGTATGTCTGTATGTATACAAAGCTAAAGCGAAAACTATTCGATCGATTTCAAACAAATTTGCACCAAACATGTCAATTAGGCATGTATACATGCACGAAAATAGTTTTGAAAATTTTTGAAAAACAACCCCCTCTTTGGACAAAAAACCCCTCAAAAAATCAGTTATTATTTTTTATAAAAAAACTGCTCTAACGATTTTGATAAAATTTGATTTATTTGTAGCCCTTAATGTACCCTACCATATGCAAAAAAACTGCATCTTTCTAAAAAATCTCGTTTAGCTAATAATAATAACTGATTTTGGGGGGTTTTTTTGGCCATAAACGGGGTTGTTTTTCGACATTTTTCAAAACCTTTTCCGTGCATCCATACAGGCCTAATTGTTTGGTGCAAATTTGTTCAAAATCGATAGAATAGTTTTGTCTGTAGCTAATAATAATAATATTTATTAGTCATTCTCCTACTTAATGTGTCCCCTCTCCTACTTTAATACAATTATGAAGTCACAGTGAATCTGTTTAATAATTTTTAAATGTTTGTGAGAAAGTATGTGCCAGTCTCTGGTACCGTTTATTTATTATTGTATGGCGGTGGTCATTGAATATTTTCTAGACCATTTCATTGATAACTTATTTTATCCTAATGTTTTGGACCATCTTCAACGACTTCAAAGGGTTGACCAGAAAATAAGATTTTTTTTAGATTTTCAACCACGTTTAAAGTCTTTATTTACAAATTAATATAACAAATAACCAGTAAAACTTAGATTTACAAAGAAAATAGTTATCACAAACGGATGAATAGTTTTTAATTAAATGGTTACTAACAGCTGTTCCTCTTTATAACAGATGCTAGATAAAACTCGACTCTATAACAAACAAAATAATTCACACGTTTTTTATGAAACAAATTACGCGTGTAATGGTTTTGGCTTAACATTCAATTAAGCTTAATCCATTCCCCGTAGGCAATACGACAGTCATGCACAGCGATGAGGAGGAGAAAGCTTTGATACTGCAGTCGCTTCAGAGGCTATGAGTATCTACCTGACTGTCTGTACCTGACATACCTTAAGGCTGGCCATCCGTCCAAGTCAACCCAATAAATCCCATTAATCCGAATAATTTGTTTTCTAGTCTAATATATTTTGTTATTTAAATGCATACTCTCTGTGGGATTTATAATCTCGTAAATGTTATTTGATGTGGAATTACAGTTGACAAAAGAAAAACTAGATTCGATTTAAGGAAATTTTTTACTTGTTAATTTTGTTCTTTGGACTCTTCTGTATATAAAAAGATTTAATATATTATTGTATTTTTTATTTTTTATTAATTCATTGTTCATTGTTTTGTAAGACGCAACATATTTGATATTTCAGATTTTCTCAGCATTCTGTTACCTTAGTCTATATTTTATTTATAAATGAGTCTGTATAAGTGATTGAATTTTTCAGTATAAACACTGGTTATATGAAACGATAGTTGAAACTCAGCAGGCCTGTGGCCTTTCTTGCAGTCTCAGAAGTAGCAATACGAAAATTGCCAAGAAATTTGACGCTGTACGGTTAAGCACAGGCAACAAAAGAAAATAATAAATTTAAAAAATACCAAAATAAAATGAAAGTGGCTATACTAGAAGAAGAAGAAAAGAGAAAAGAAACAGACTAACTTATGCTGGTGGTGAATTTTAATAATATTGTAGAAAAATCTTAGTACTGCAGTGATCTAGAAGAAATAAACGCCAATTACCGGTTGAATATTGTACAGACGGTATATTTTTCATAAATCGTTTATTTATATCAATTCCATTTTACTAAATAAAGATATTTTCTGTATTTACAATGCATAAATTACAGAAATTGCTAATAAAGTAGGTTGAAATAACGTGCTTTGCTAGAAATAAAGAGTTTGTTTTATTGTAAAATTTTGACCTCTATTTACCGCAAGTTGAGAATTGTCTTGTTTTCAGGATACGTTTGGTGATATTCTGTGAAAACCATAAGACCTAGAATAATGCATTTTTTTGTGGATCATTACAAGACTAGTAGCTAAAATGCCTTTTATGTTCGTTAGATTTATCAAATATTTACTGGAAATATATATATTATAATAGTCCTAGGGACCAGGCCTTTAAAAGTTTGTGATTACCTAACTCTTGAGACTTCGTATCTCTTATTTAAGTCGAGTCGGACAACATTTTTATTTGCAGCAATTCTCGGTAGCGGGGCGCTTTCCTTTAAGAACCGGGCAAAGTCATTGATTTGATGCTTTAAAAACATGTATAACCTAAACAATAATCTTTCTTTTAATCGAAAGTTTGTTTTATGTAGAAAGCGAAAAACATTTTGTCGGACAAATAACATTGGTCATTTCTGCGCGTCCGACAATAAAGGGGTTGCAAGAAACCCTTAACTTTAAGGCATCCGACAACAAGTATGCCCCGAAAACTTGTCGGACAAGGTTACCACTTAGTTATATATATATATATTATAAACGATTCTGAAAAAATCAGCAGTTAGGTACTAAATTTTATGACGCCATAACTTTGCCATGTTCGGGGTGACGGACGCGCAGAAATAACCAATAATATTTGTCCGACAAAATGTTTTTCGCTTTCTACATAAAACAAACTTTCGATTAAAAGAAAGATTATTGTTTAGGTTATACATTTTTTTACCGCATCAAATCAATGACTTTGCCGTGTTCTCAAAGGTAAACACCCCGCTACCGAGAATTGTTGCAAATAAAAATGTTGTCAGACTCGACTTAACTAAGAGATATACGAAGTTTAAAGAGTTATTTAATAATAAACTTTTAAAGGCCTGGGCAATAGGACTATAAGGGTTTATTCCGAAAACCCAAAATGAAGGGTTTTTTTATATAAGTTCCTTTACACTTACAACTATGAAAATACATGAATTCTTAGGGGTAATCTTAAGCTACAAAGTTGAAAACAAAGTTGCTAATTTAAGAAATTTACACTGGTACACAGTGTTTGTAACGTAATTAAAATTGTGTTAACATAGGACATTTAAAATTTGACTGGCCACCATTTTTGATAGGGTTAAGATAGAGACCTCTAATTTGTGCCATTCGTCTTCATTTATCAAGCCCTTTAAAATGAGGTATCACTTGATGGGTGTTTGTATTTAAAACTTTTAAATTACCCTCTCAACTCCCCATTTTGGGGTAAGGGGTGAAAAGGTTGGTTACACCAAAATTCATCTCCTGCTATATAGAGATACCTGGAAGCTCATTTATTTATTTTATTGTTAAAAAAGTTTAAGGGGGGGGGGTGGAATTTTTGACATTCCTGTCTATAGGCTATATACATTTTTTGATATGTAAAAAAATACCAATACTTCAAAATTCCTATGTTTTATTTAATGAAGGTAAATAAAGGCTAGAGTGTAAAAAAAGTAGGTTGATTTTCATTATTACAGATTTTCACTAATTTCAGGGCTGAATCCCCTTAAGTTCAAAGATTTAGAAATAGTATAGATTTTTACCGAAAAAAGAGTGAATAATTTAAAGAGTGGATAAATTTGTTTTGGTTCTTGACGAAACTACTCTTCAACCGGGTATATGACTAAACTCGTTCTCATAATATGGAGTTTCCTGGAGTTTTCCTCTCTATTGGGTCAACAAGAAAAATACATATTGTGTAGTACAAAAGGAACGATTTGTGCGATTAAAAGTATTACGATTTGAAAAAGGTATTAAAAACAATTTCAATAATGATTGTATAACATGTAAAAAATACAATCTTAAAATTTGTAAAGTACTCTGTACTAAAGAGACATACTTTAGTTTGAATACAATTATTAATATTTGGCAGCCATAAATTTTAACCAAACGTACAACTAGAAAAATGAATGAAATGAAATGAGTCAAGGGTACCTAAGAGCCTTAAAATGCAATCAAAAACAGCATAAAAGGAAAATTAAGATTTTCCGAAGATTGTCTACTTGTTAGCCGCTGAACAAATATTGCCCCATCAGCATCGAGATAGAAAATGATTGTGTACTTGGTGATCGCAGAGATGTCTATAGTCAGATTGCGTAAACACTTTAAGTTAACGATGTAGTTTATTGTTACACACAACACCAACTCGGAATAAAAGAAGATATTTAATTTATATTGCCAGATTAAAATTTAAACATTCAAATTATAGCAACTGAATTTAACAATTGTCATTATCTCTTTTACTTGTACAATTTTAGTAAGGTGTGTGTATAAAAATACAATTTTAGCAATCGCAAGTTAAATTGATGGTAATCGAAGAAATATTTAAAATTTTTAAACGCCAGTCAATACTTAGCTTAGTAAATACAAAAGCTGATATTTCGTACATTTATTTAATAATCAGGCACAATATATTCGTCTATACTAATATTATAAAGAGCTCAAATTTGTTTGTTTGTTTGTATGTAGGTGGTAATCTCTGGAACTACTGATAGATTGAAAAATAGTTTCACTAATAAAAAGCTACACTACCCCTGAGTAACATGGACTATAATTCATTTTGATAGACACATTTTTTTATTTCAATATTTGTAAATTTAGTCGGAAAATATTCTTACGTTAGGTCTACATTGATGAACCAACTCATGTATTTAAATTTATTAAAAAAGCAACCAACTGAATAAAATAACGGATAAAACATGCTCTAATATTTCCATTAACAGCTGATTTCAAACTTTAAAGCAATTATTTGCATTTCTAACTTTTAGGTTAGGTTTTTATTAAAGTGTAGACCTGAGCCTTGCTGGTACTTTAGCCTTTATTATAACTGCTGTTATAAAATATAGGAAATAATTTGATTTGAACATTTAACATTAGTTACTATCGTTGGGGTTATTATTAACTACACATTTATTATAAAGAAAACATAACATGATTATGTGTATAGAAGGTTCCAACGGGGTTGGCGTGCGAGCACTCAGGGGTTGCCCCTGTATAATATAAATTAGTAATAGTACAGATCCGATATTCTGCTGTTTTCAATTTCCAAACAGTTTCCTTCAGACTACTGTATATTATTTATACCAAACAATAGGTATTTACATAATTAAAACTGAAATGACTTATTTGTTTAGTTAAAACCAATAAACAAGATCTTATATCCTCTTTCAAGAGCCACTTATCTTATTGGAATTTAATTTAAAGAATATAAATTTACATTCTTCTAAAAAAAATCTAAAATTTGTGCTGTAAAACGACGACGGGATTGAGTTATTGGCGTGAAAGAAGACCTTCTCGCCATAAGTGCATTGCTGGCATTCCCGTACAAGAACGTGACTTTAATTCCCCACCAAGAGACGTCTATTTCACGCATGGAAGCGTCCTCTTTCCGAGATAAACACCCTAAAATATTTCTTAATTGTTCGTGAAATCAAACCTTTCTCCATCAACTCCGTGAGAGGGTTCATGTAATGGATTCTCTTACTGTGAACATCACTATTCATTGAAATTGAGTATTAAACTAGCAAAATTTGTGTTAAATAAAATTGTTTTATGGGCTACATTAATTAATTCTTACATTACATAGCTTACTTCATAAAATAAAGAAAGCAGATTACATTAAATCGTATAATGTATTAAATATTTAATTACTATTGGAACGAACGAAGTTCCTTGTAACAATGGTTGCGGTAGGAGTTCACAAATAGAAAATGTAATGCGTAACGAAAAAAGTGTTATTAATTGGTTACTATGGCAATGAATGTAAATGCATTCAAAACATGTGTTTTGGTTCAATAATTTAAATTACGAGACGATCGGTTCCGTCCGGTCTAGTTCAGACATTATCGTCAAGCTCTGAAATTTTAGGTTAGGCCTAGAAAGTAATTTTAAGTCTAGGCCTAACCTAAAATTATTGTATGTATGTTGCCGTTAAGACAGGTAAAATAAATTAAACATACACACAATAATTTTAGGTTAGGCCTACACGGTTGAATCAAAATTTTATGTTTATTGAAAGTATTTACAATAATGGACATTTAACTGTGTTTACCACCTTAGCTTTGATGTTATAATTAATTCTACACCTTTATTATAATAACATTAAACGTAAGGAAACAGTAGATATTTGTATAAAAAACAATCGAATAATAAACGGCAGTTAAAAGATTTAAAATTATGTGTGTATGTGACCGTTAAGGCTGATAAAAGAATTGAAGAAAAGGAGTGATGAACTTCTTTCCGGACGGGGATCCCACGACCGCACACATTTACTTTTTTTTATATATAAAATATAGTTCACGAAGCTAAATAGAAGTTCATACGTTTGAGAGTTATAGAATCAAACACGACTGATATAATATATTTTATTATACTTTTAACGGCATAATTTTCCGGCTTATTTGACAAAAATATTTTTAAATTCTCAGGACACATGAATGGAATTCATTTTTGTGGCATACATAAAAACTCAAAATTTATTTTCTAACTGACTTCACTGAACAAAATACACATTTCCGGTCAATCCCTAACTTGATGTTAAAACTATAGAATGCATTAGGTGCTTCGCTCGCAAAACACGTGCTCGTTCCAAAGAAGAAGAAATACATATAACAATACTTCCTGAAATAAGAGTTCCATTTACAGCACCAGTATATTTTTACTTTGAATGGGCAATAAACTATGTTGCAGCTAATTGCTATCAAGATTCGATAGAATACTGACGTCGTTTCGTTTCATTTTATTTTAGGCTTTGTGGAACCTGCCAAATAGTCTACCAGGAACAAAGCTACCTTTGTTTGTTTTAACAACTACTTGTTTCAATAATGAATTACGCATTCCTATTTGTCAACAAAGAAGCGTAAGCTTCCTACACATTCTATGGGATTGCTATAGTTTAGCTTTTAAATGGTTTAACAAACAGAAGTGCAATTTTCGTAGTGTTCAGTTTTAAAGGTTTTTGAACTAAATCAACGACCATTAGGAAAGGAATATAATTTAAAAACACATTTTTCTCTAACATCGCCTTAATCTACAGAAAACGTTATACCTTTTGTCACTTTATCACACAAATTTTGATCAAATAAAGTTCTGTGTTGTAGTAACTCTAACACTACAAAGTATGAAGTTGTACATGCAACACTTTGAAAATACAAAAGACACTCGGTTTCACGCAAAATTATTTTTTATTTGTTTATTATTATTATTATTATTTCTTTGGTGTTAAGGCGAACAGGAAAAAGAAACTATATTTACCTGAATTCAACAAAATTTTTAGAAATTAAGAACTGCATACCTCAAAATTCTGAAAAAAAGTAAATTTGTACGGTTTACTTTTTACATGAATTTACTGTTTCCATACATTTAATGTTATTATAATAAAGGTGTAGAATTAATTATCAAAGCTAAGATGGTAAACACAGTTAAATGTCCATTCATTGTAAATACATTCAATAAACATAAAATGTTGGTTCATCAGTCTAGGCCTAACCTAAAATTATTGTGTGTATGTTTAATTTATTTTACCTGTCTTAACGGCAGCATTCATACAATAATTTTAGATTAGGCCTAGACTTTACTTTCTAGGCCTAATCTAAAATTATTAAATTTATGTTTGCTGTTAAGGCAGGTAAAATAAATTAAATATACCCACAATAATTTTAGGTTAGGCCTAGACTAATGTACCAACATTTTGTGTATACTGATTGCATTTCAAGCTCTTGACGATAATATCGGAACTACGCCGGACGGAACGATCGTCTCTTAATTTAAACTGATGAACCAAAACACACGTTTCTTAAATGTACTTACATTCATTGCCATGGCAATCAATTTGATAACGCTTTTTCGTTACGCGTATTTTCTATTTGTAATTGCCATAGCAACCAATTTGATAACGCTGTTTCGTTATTCGTATTTTATATCTGTCATTGCCATAGCAACCAATAAATAAAACTTTTTTTCGTTACGCATTACATTACATTATATTTCCTATTTGTTAACTCCTACCGCAACCCGCGTATGGAACTTCGTTCGAAAAAAAGGTTTAATGTTCCTTTCAAATGTTACCACAGTTTCGTGTAATGTTTAAGGAAACAAACCCACCCTAAAACCTAATAAATGTTATGTGTTTAGTTTTTATTACTGAAATATATTCATGTTGGTATGTTTTATAAGTATTTGAAATTTAAGTTTGACTTTCCATTCGGATCTGTTCGTTCTAGAAAATCGGAACAGATAAACTTTCAGGCACACAAGTTGTCCTGAAAGAGCTTAGTTTTCTCTTAATAAGAATTTATAAGGCACAGAGCTCTAAAAATAAAACTATCCATTAATTAACACCGAAGGACGGGACATAGCAGACTGAAGCCGTGTCGGGTTGGAATACCATATAACGTGACGGCAGAAACAAAGCTGGAGAACCCTCCCGTTCCCCTCTTCCTAAGCACGGCTGTCGTAGTGCCTGAAGGGTTCCGATTAAGGGGGATTATCACGTCTGCAGCTTTCCAGATCGCTTTCATACGCGTCGAACGAACGCAATCATTTGACCGTTATAGTATTTTCTAGTGTCAGTTAATTGGATTTGAGTAGTATAAGAATACAGGGATCGGAAACTTGTTAATGATAAATTAGATTAAGCTTTACTATTTACTTATATTTTAACTATTTTATTTTATGTTCAGTTACACGTAATTAAATAAGCCCTTCATGTCTTTGTTTTGTTCAGCATTTGGTAGAGTTCTGTAAATAAATTTTATATTATACTAGGGGGAACCCCTAAATGCTTCGCACGCCAACCCCATTGGAACCTTCTATACACATGTTATGTTTTTTTTTATAATAAAGTTGTAGGATTAATAATAACCACAAAGCTAAGATGGTATAATAATGTAAATGTTCATATCAAATTATTTCGTATATTTTATAGCACCAGTTATAATAAGGTAAAGGTTAAAAGAACCAACAAGTATCAGGTATAAAACCTAACCTAAAAGTTAGAAATACAAATAATTGCTTTAAAGTTTGAAATCAGATGTTATTGGAAATATTAGCGCAAACAGCTGTTTAATCTGTTATTTTATTTAATCGGTTGCTTCGGTAATGAATGTAAATGCATTCAAGAAATATGAATTGATTCACCAGTCTAGGCCAAACCTAAGAATTTTCTCCGACTAAATTTACAAATATTGAAATAAAAAAGTTTTTATCAAAATGAATTTTAGCCTATGTTACTCAGGGATTGTGAAGCTTTTTATGAGTAAAACTATTTTTTTCAATCAGTTCAGTAGTTCCAGAGATTACCTACATATTGTATTGCTACATACAAGCAAATAAACAAAAAAAATTACCTCTTTATAATATTAGTATTAAGTGTTCCAAAGCCGGTTAGCATATTTATGTTATGATTGAACTATTGACATCTCCTTGTAAGGACCAACAAGAGAAAACTTATACCTAACCGAACTTTGTTTATAAAATTATTTGTATTTCTCACTCCACTTTTTTTTATCTATTGCCTTAATGTAGAAAACGGTTTAAAAATAAAACAATATTTGTAGATTAGTTAAAAGATTTCAAAATTAACTAATGTTTTTTTTAGACTTTTACTTCAGTATTTTAAAATAACAGAATACATGTTGAACGTCTTGAAAATGTTTATATGTATTTACATATACTTAAAAAAATATAAGAGTGTTTGTATATTTATATGATATATCTGTAAATATGTATGTGTATGTAATGTAGGAATGTGTGCGTATAAAAAATGTTTTACGAAACATGTCTACATAACATCTACTACAATTTTTTCTTGTACGTCAAACATTTGTATTCCAGGAATGGGTGCAGTGTTTAAAGAGTTATTGTATTATTTTTAAGATAAAAGTAAGTTTGTAAATGTTTGTTTTATAGATGTGAAATACATATTGTGATTTAATATCTAAGCTATGTAGAATGTTTAGTTTATGAATGACTAAACTAGGTGGTAGGTTTTTTCTCATTTGTTTTATATTCTTTTGAGTTTATATAACTACTCCTTTCAGTTTATTTAAGTCAATTAATTAATGTTCCTAATCCCGAACAGGTTTTAACCTTGGATGATAATTAAACGATTATTTATTTTACATTTTTAAATTCTATGTAAACACAAGGGTACAGAATATTGTAAAGGAACAGTAAATCAAATCTTTTATTTATTAATAAAAACACATTTTAAAGATTGGAGCCATTGTATTTTGGCATAGTTATAAATGTTATAAAAAACGTATTACAAATAAAATTCCTTTTTAGGGCAGATTTCTAGAAACTATTCCGTTAGTTGTCTCATATTTTATGTTATTAGGAGAGATGAATCTTGAATCGTTTTCCCTCTTTAATGTCATTTAGGCTCATAAAGATGGGAGTGTAATAATGAACTTGGTAACTAGGCCTGAACCAGTGCTAGATATTGAATGTTTCAACTGTATTGAACTTAACGACAGCCTTAACCATTACACCGCGCCGCTGCCCAAGTTGAATAAATATTATATTATTATATGTAACCCAACCTAAGTAAAAAATAATTATTAGAGCCGGAAACCATGACTGTTATTTTCGTCTAACAGAGGCTTAATAATTGAAAATGATGAAAGGTAAACAAAACGTTTTACATACATACAAAATTTCGCATATTCTTAAAATCGCTGCAAATCACATTCAGAGTGTAAATATAGACAGTTCCAAAAATACATTCTCTTTATTATAAAACGTGTTTCTTGTCAAGATTGCGCAGATTACCAACAAATAAAACCTATTAAATTTTCACCACTTCTTTTAGAAATAAATAACTTGTACATTTTGTATTTTGGCTTAGGATTACTCTTTTTAAAGTATCTGATTTTCTTATAGACAATCATACCTGAAGCTTATAATTTGCCTATTTCAAAACCTTCAAAATAAATGTTACCATACATTATTCGGCTCCAACATATAATAATTGGGAACTTTTATTAGTACACATATAGGACTAAACGTTTTTAATTGTCTGCGTACACCATTAATCAATTCAAAGCTTGTTCAAAACCCTAATGCCACAGTTTTTGATTAATTACCGCCTCTAAACAGCCGTCATAATGTTGCTAAATGATTTTATTACGGTAAATGTTCACCACATTATTGCCCTGTTCTTGTGAATGGTCAACAAAAACAACCTCCATCATTAATCTTAGTCTCTCAACGCAAACACCCCTAAATTATGATTTACGAAGAAAGCTTTGAATTGTAATTAAGATAATTTACTTTGTCATTGTTTAGTTAATAACTCAACTTTTGTTTTTGTACATCTGTAAGAAAGAAAGTCAATCAGTTTTAAAGGAAATTTGTTGCCTTTAGTTTAGTTTTATGATGTGGGTTTGAATATGTTTAAACCCATGTCGTTAACTTTCAAAAAAGCTTTTGGCTGTTAGTTTTGTGATCAATTTATGTATTTTCGGGCTTTCGGGCTTTGTTTCAACGTTAAGAGGATAGTCATGAAAGTTTGTATATTTCATAGAGTTTAATTTACTTTCTTTTTTTTATTCAGATTTATGTTTTTTATATTAAAAGTCAAATATGATAAATGAGTTATTTCTATTTAATA
>JAGFPH010000163.1:634106-658705 GCA_018207615.1 Philaenus spumarius | reverse complement strand
AATATAAATAGTAGGCCTACGTTTCTAAGATGGTATATTAAGTACTGAAATATACAAATAGTTTATAAGAAAATTAAGATCTGGAAATAGAAAACTTATTATTTATCCATTTAAAATAAATATCAACTTTTAAAAATGTTGTACTTCTAATTTATAAGTTAGCTTTTTATTTAAAAAATAAGTCATACTGCTTCTTCCGATCCTTTAATATATCTTCCTAGCTATATCACAGCCTAATAATTTGTTTTAAACTTTTATTTAATATTATTTACCACCGTGAATAATCTTTCTCCTTTATTAAAATAAACAACAATAATTACATTTTATATTCATAAGAATGCAGACGACATTGGCATTGTAAAGCTACTGTCAGCTCTTACAGAAAATGCCTAACAATATACAATACCGTTGGAAGTGTTTACTGCGCATGAGATAAAACTGTACAACAGGCAAAGCAAGTCTTTAATTTTCAGACGTTATTTCCTGATAGCATTACGGTCTGGTCTGTTCTCTCTGGCAATATAGAATACCAGGCTGGGCAAAGGAAGTGTTTCATAAAGTAAATTCTTGAATCGACTAAACGGGAGATGAAATCGAGCGGTGAGCCTAGCAAGTCTGTAATCCTACAGACGTTATTTACTGATAGGATTACGGGTCTGGGATGTTGATTCCTTTACAATACAAAAATATATGCTGAACTTTGAAAGTGTTACGTAGGGTAACTTGTTGAAGGTACTGCGCATGATATACAACTGAACAGGGGACATAGAAAGTCTCTAATCCTGCAGCGTTGTTTTCTGATAGCATTACGGTTCTAGGATGTTGATTCCTTTACAATACAAAATTCTATTCTGGACTTCTTAAGTGTTACGTAGAGTAACTTGTTGAAGGTATTGCACATGATATACAACTGAACAATGGGCATAGCAAGTGGAGACTTGCAGCGTTTTTTTCTAAAAGCATTACGGTCCTGCGATGTTGATTAGTTTGCAATACAAAATTCTATGCTGAACTTTAGAAGTGTTACGTAGAGTAACTTGTTGAAGGTACTGCGCATGGTATACAACTGAACAGTGGACATTGCTCGTATCTAATCCTGCCAACGTTATTTACTGAGCGGATTACTGTCAGGGCTGTTGATTTCCTCTGTCAATTTACAAAATACTGGACTGAGGTTGGAAATGTTAGAAGGAGTAACTTGTTGAAGCAAATGCAGGGGAGATAACATTTTACAACGGGCTGGGGTAGTTTTAATCTTGGCAGGCGGATGGGCAGTAGGGGAAAGTTTTAAACAATGGAAGGATAGAGATGAATGCATTAACAGCTTTTCTTTTGTTTTCGAAATATTAGGTAATTATGAATTGTAAACACCAAATACTTTATTTAATCTTTGTAGATAGATTTGCATAAATAGGAAAAATAACAAGCTTACAACAATAATAATACAAACCATTCTTTGCTATGCTATTTATTTTCGAGTTTTAAATAATATATATTATTAAATGATGTTACTTTGCAACATTACGACACTTGAGTTCCTCATGTACAAATAATAATAGTATTATTTTAGTGTAGTACGAAGTTTGGATTGTTATTTAATAACATATTACAAAATATGATATTTAATCAATAATATATCATAGCTACGATTTGAGTGTCGTTATTATTGTTTAGATATGCATTCAAGAACTCAACTATATAAAAACAAAATACTAAAACCAATGATGTTTGGGAAATTCAGGTCATAAATATAAAAATGTTAATGAATGCTATATTATGTAATTAAAAAATAATAAATACATAGGTTAAGACCTATTGGACATACATACGATAATACATTTTTTAAACTGTCAAGTGTGTTTTCCATTGCTTTTTTAGACTATAGTTCAATTTAAAGGAAAGTATGGTAAAGAATCACCTAACTTCTCAAGTTACGAAGGAATGTAAAGAATACAATGAGTAATAACTTTTTATAGTTTCCTAATAACTCTAATGGTATTAATAATCATGCGTATTTTAAGACCCACTAAAGCAAACTGACATAACAATAATTTGATTTCCCCTCCCCATCTTCTGTCTCAATACGACGGAAGTCACAATTTATTTCTTAAATACAAAATTTTGGTATTCAAAAATAAACAACGTGTTTTCTATCTCCTAAAACACTTAAATAAAATACAGGTTCATTGAAAAAGTTTCTTAAATAGTATTTTATGTAACATACACAAATAGCATGAAGATTTTATTCAAGGAAAACATCCAAGCCTGGTGCATAGCATTTTCGAAAATGTACACGAACCAAAATTTCGATCAGGGTAAAAACAATGTTTAAAATCAAGAGAAAAAGAATATATTGTATTAAAATTTAAATTGTGAAGTAACATGACAAATGTACTGTTGCAATATTTCCTTATTTACACAATATATTTACCGGGTTGTGTTGCCTTCTTGCGACATAAGCTATTGTTTTATTTTCATTTGCAACTCCGGAATGTTTCGAAGCAGGAATGAAGACATTGTGGAAGTGTAAAATGTGCGGAGATGTCTCACGCGGGGAATGTCAGAAATTCAAATTAAAACCAAGCAATCTGGACCTGAGTCTCGCTCCCTTTACCGTCCATGTTACCTTCAACTTTTTGGTATGTTTTTGGTATGTTTCGTTTACGGGTTAATTTTACTCATATATTTATTTATTTTTCAAACTTAAAGAATTGTCCGTGTTGTATGTTATATATAGTTTTATTGGTATTATTGTAATTTGATTAAATTTATAAATGTCTTTAATAATTGCATTACATCGAAATGTTTTGATATATATTATAATATTTATACATTTTTTATAGACACAATAACTGCTGTAATTTTATACAAATTATTTCCGGACTAAAATATAAAATATATAGATGGAAAACGTTAATGAACGTAATTTGAAGAACTTAAAAATCATTGTTCTTTAATTATTATTAAACATATTGCATCCTTTTAAAGTTATAACACCTCCTAAGAGTAGTACTAATAAAAAGTATTTGAAAGTTTTTGAATAACATTAAACATTTGCTTAAGGGGTGGAACTATTGAGAATCTAAGAACTAAAATATCATAATTATCTTGGTAGACACTGCATCAATTCCGATAAAAGTTATTGTAAACCTTCTAACTATAGTATAAACATTTTTTTGAAACAATAATTATTGTTGATATGAAAAAAACATTCAAAATGGGGAACAGAACAAATATTCTGTACTCCCTTCGTAGCCATAGTATCCAATCCGTTAAAAGTTACTATCCATTTTCTAAATATTGCCAAAATATTTTGTTTTATAACTGCACCCAATACAGCCAGGATCGGATAAATTATATTGATTTAAGGGTCTGCTACAGTAAACGAGAAAGCAACCGGAAACACAACCGCTTCTCACTGTATCCCTATCTAAACAGTGCAATTTCTTGCAGCTGAACGCTTTGACATTGCCTCATTTCAAACCATTTTATAAATCTATATTTTGTAATTGAGTGTTGAAAAAAAACTGAATATTCTTTATAAAATTTCGGTTCCGGCTTGCAAATTATTTTTCAGTACCAGGAGACCGAGCTAAAGCTCGATTATAAGCAGGGCTATGATTTCAATAACTATTATTGCAAATTTCCGTGAACATCGTTTAGGTTAGGCCTATAATATTACACAACTAAATAAAGGGTATGTTTATTTAGCAGAAGTATTCGTTGCCATGGTAACTATAAATAGATAAAACATTAGGCTTACCTCTAATGAAATACAGTTTAAAAGAAAACAGATGATTATTGTAATGGCATTGAAAACATTTGCATCAGCTGTGCTTCGTTTAAAAGAAAACAGATGATTATTGTAATGACATTGAAAACATTTGCATCAGCTGTGCTTTGTATTGTTTAAAATAGACAAATTTCACTTTTTAATTTAATAAAAAGACGTAGAAAACGAATTTCCCCAGACTGGTGACCATTTTCAATCGATTTCTCGTGGCCAAAAGCCCCATATAAAATCAAAAAATCAAAAATCCTTAGACGGAGATTCCAGATCCATTTAGCAGATAGACAATTATCTCTCGCTTTAGAAGATAAGATTATTAAATTTGTATTGTGTAAAGTAAGTATTGTGTATAGTATAAGAAAAAATTCAAACTTTGTACTTACAAAATGTCAATTACATAACAAATCAAAAGCATTTAAAACAATGTAAATTGCAAGGCGGATGCGTATTGTGACTGTGCTTAAAATGAGACCTAGCAAACAATTTTATGATAAAAAGTAAACGAAATAAATGGTTTGAAATTTAACATTGGTCTTATGGGATAAAAATCCAAGATGGCCGCCAATACAGCAGACCCTTAATGCTTAGCATATGGGAACTTGCGGTAGTAGATAGGAACTTTGAAACCTACCTTCTTCTGTAGAGATTTTTTAGTTACCTGCATTATCTTTTGATTAGTTTTTATATTATTATTATTACATCGATGTTAGATTTATTAAAGCGGTGTTAAATTGGTGATTTCTTTGCAAAATTGTATAAACAGGTATGTTGTATTCCCGGTATATAAACTTGTTTGAAAAATTTACTATTAGCAAGATATATGTTGTTAGATTTTTAGATGAAGATTTCAATTGTTTTTGTAAACAATATACTTATATATTTTGTAATCAATTGTTTTTAAAACATTTAATTTAAGCTGGCGTGTCAGACAAGCAGAAAAGCCTTATTCACAGCTGTTTAAGATTTAAAATAAAAGTACATAAATCAGTTGGTAGTTCAACCTTAAATTCAAAATTGTAAAATAATTTTTGTGAGTTGTTTTACTTATCTCTGATTATATTGCAAAATATTGTATCGACAATAATATTTAGATTGTACGTTTTAATACGGCACAAGTTTTTCCAATGAAATGTAATGTTCAAATCCTCAAATCAAGGAGATGGGCATATCCTGGAAATATACAATCAAATTGAAAGCTGTTTTTCTACCTTATCAACAACTCTTTCATACTTAGGAAGACAAACAAAGACGTAACAAAATCAAGAATTGAATTAAAAGATAAAATCAATTCGTAGGTTTTGAAGTTTGTTTGTTTCGATTGAAAACAATTAGTTTTATTTCTCCTCTGTCCAAAATATTATAACACAAATAAAAGTAATCGAATGTAATTGCGATACAGATAGTCATCACGGGCTGGTGGAAATACATAACAGCTGTAAAGGATTCAGTTATCACCATAAAATTGTAAATTTTTGTTTCATTGTTGCATTTAACGAAATATTTATTGAAATCATGTTATTCTTCTGTAGTAATATTTGAAATAATTATAAAATAACCAACAAATAAAATAAATATGAAAAAATAGAATAAAACTAACTTTTACAAGAGGAAAGAATTAAGGTTAGGACCTGAGCTCTGTAACTAATTATAAGCAGCACAACTTACTGTCGTTGTAAAGGGATTAACAATCCTTGCATACTAATTTTATGTAATCAGCTTGGACCGACTTAAAATAAAAACAATATGACTTCGCTGCATTCGTCCTGTAAACCAAGATTTCTGCACAATGCATACTTTTACTTTTTTTTGCTTTTAAAAGAAAGGAAACAATCTAGCGGCATTGTCTCACATTAATCATTAATTCAAATTCTATTGATCAGGAAATTTCCCTAAAATATATGCCATTGCTATGTTGGTTCAAAGTGAATTGTTTCGAATAAATTGAATGGAAATCATGATTTCTTTAAAATTAATATGTTTGCAAGTTACGATTTTAGTTTCCAAGTATAACACTGACTGATAGTATGTGTGTAAGCAAATTACTCCACTGTGATTTTGGTTTGAAATTACCAATATTACCATCAGAAACCTTAAAGTTATAGAAAATAATTTGATCTCAATAAAAATATTTTAACGTTTCGAATTTTGTAGTTCTATTTTTCATACCAATAAATTTTATTTTGTTTAGTGATACAAATATTTTTGCGTGTCCTTTTACATGTAAGTCCAGGAAATTGTGTTTCCATTTTTGATTGTGGAATGTGTCGAAAGTGGAATGAAGACACTGTGGAAGTGTGAAATGTGCGAAGATTGTCTCCCGCTGGAATGTCAGAAATTCAAATTAAAACAGAGCAACCTGGAACTTTGCCTTACTTTAACAATAATTGACCCAAATTTATTAAAAACTAACAAAAAATAGTAAATGTTATTTGATGTACTATGTGTATGTTAGATATTCCCTCGATTTTATAATTAAAGAAATATCTATTAAATGTCTAATTCAAAACTGAATGAAGGATGAAAAATGCCCACCGATTTATTTTACTATAAAAAAAAACATTTGTGTAGGTTTTTTGTAGTGTAGAGAACCAAAATATTAAAATATGGAATGTAGTTTATACAACTTTACAACTTTATAAGCTGTTTTTTTTTTATTTACTAAATAAAACAATATTTTCACAATTATTTTTACGTTTAAAAATAATATCACTAAAATGATGAATAACAAACAAATTGTACATCATCAGAATCCAAATTAAAACGATGGAAGCCAGTGAATGAAAAGTATGCTCCTCGAAGAACATCGCCAACGGTTGGTTACACTGTTACGGTCTGTTGACAGATGACCTGCTAGTGTCCAGTAGTTTAGCAACATAGCAAGTCAGATATTACAGTTAAGCTGTTTTTGTTAGCTCTTAGGCTGTCTGGCATGTTTGAAGGGCAATGTTTTAAGTATAAACAATACCAACTTCAACTATGCAAGATAAAAGGACACCTGGGCCATTAAGAAGTTCCCTCTTAGAGAATATGGAAAACAAAAGGTTTTACCGGGGTACATAAGTTTCATGTAACTTAAGCTGAAAGATTAACCGTCATAACGAGTTCGTATAGAGCCTCCAGAATTCTACAGAACATTATCTAGACTCACCAAAAGAAAACTTGTTGAATGTCATTCCAAGTACACAGACATGTGGCACACAAAGAAGACTCAGTGACGAGAAGTTATCTTAAAATGTAAAAACCTCACTATTTTCACATTTTCTTGAGGACTCTGGTGATTTTATATTCAAACATGACGGAACCACACCATTTATGAAAATGTTTCATTGACACACTTGCTCAACACTGGTTACATTGTACCATGAGTATCACACACTCTTGTTCCCTGGCATTTACAATCATCAACCTATGCGACTGCTTCTATTGGGGGATACACAGAGTAATTGGGTTTTGAAGCTAGAAATCTAAGTATCAACAGTAGTTACTACAGACGAAGAAGTTAAATAATTGTAAAATGTGTGAATGTTCTGGCTGTTGGTGGAGGACACTTATAATTACATTGCTAAACATTTTTGAGTAAAATTTGTTGAATTTTTAAAATGTGTTTTCATCAATAAATATAACGCTTTAAAATAGGGTAATTCTTATTAAAACAATTTGTATTTCAATTCTATCGTGTTTTGTTAAGTAAACTTACGTAATCGTTTCTGAGAAATAACAAGTTATTTTTTACTTTCTCACTATACTATAGTATAGAAAAAGTATAGTGTTCACAAAAAAATCGATGTTGAGATTTTTGTGGAAATATCCGTTTTGGAACCCCTGTGAGTCCAAAAAAGTGTTTTTTTACAAAATGTCTGTCTACATGTCTATATGTACAGTACACAAAGCTACAGAGAAAACTATTCGATCGATTTCGAACAATTTTCACCAAACATGACATAGGTGCACGAAAAAGGTTTTAAACAATTTTGAAAAACAACCCCCATTTTGGCCAAAAAATCGGTTGTTATCTATATATATATAAAAGCCAAATCCACTGACTCACTGATCACGATTTCTCAAAAACTACTGAACTGATTGGAACGAAATTTGGTACGTAACTTCCTCTAGGGCCATAGGTGCTCACTAAGAAAGTTTTTTTTTTAAATTCGAAATTTTAGGGGGGTTTGGGGGGATCAAAGTTACTAAATCACGATTTCTTTAAAACTACTGAACAGATTGGAATGACATTTGGCATGTAGCTTCCTCAAGGGATATAAATGCTCTCTAAGAAAGGGTTTAAAAACAATTCGAAATGTTAGGGGGGTTTGGGGAGGGGGTCAAAGTTACTAAAAAAAAACCCAAACCGATTGAAATGAAATTTATTATGTAGCTTCCTCTAGGGCCCTAGGTGCTCGTTAAGAAAGGGTTTTAAAAAATTCGAAATTTTAGGGGGTTTGGGGGGTTAAAGTTACTAAAAAAACCACCAAACGGATTGGAATGAAATTTAGTATGTAGCTTCATCTAGAGCCCTAGGTGCTTGCTAAGAAAGTGTTTAAAAAATTCCAAATTTTAGGAGAAGTTGAGGGGATCAAAGTCACTAATAATCCCCATAAGAAAGACATAGTGTAATAAATTTATTGATATAATATATTTTTTGTTATTATACATTTAACTTTGATTTGTCTATCCGTGCAAAGCCGAATTGGACCAGCTAGTTTTTTTTTATAAAAAAACGGCTCTAACGATTTTGATAAAATTTTACTTATTTGTAGCCCTTAATGTACCCTACCATATGCAAAAAAAAAAAAACAGCATCTTTCTAACAATTCTCGTTTAGCTAATAATAATAATAAGAATAACTGATTTTGGGGGGTTTTTGGCCGAAAGGGGGTTGTTTTTCAAAAGTTTTCAAAACATTTTTTTCGTGCATCTATACAGGCCTAATTGACTTGTTTGGTGAAAATTTGTTCGAAATCGATCTAATAGTTTTCCTTCTAGCTAATAATAATGTATTAGTTAATCTCCTACTTTAATATCACCTCTCCTACCCCTCTTACAATAAATTATGAAGTCACAGTGAATCTGTTTAATAATTTAAATATGTTTGTGAGAAAGTATGTTTCAGTTCCTGGTACCGTTTATTTCTCTTGAAATCCATTGTAAAGATTTAAAATTATTAATAAACCTCCAAATGAATAAAGGAAATCTTACATTCCAGGCTTAGAAAAACAGATCCATTACAAATATAAGCAGTGCAACTCAGTGCTGTTGCTTTTATAAAGGGATTAACAATCGTGCATACTAATGTTGTGTAGACAGCTTTGTCTGACTTGAAATAAAAATAATATGACTGCACTGCATTCATTCTTTAAAGTTAAGGTTTCTTTTACATTTATAATGCATATGTAGTTTAACTTGGACTTAATGACCCATTTTCATTAAAATAGTAACTTCTTGTCCTTGTAAAAGATAGAGTGAGCAATAGTGACTTTTCAAACTACTGTATTTCAATGATATTAGTTATTTTACTTAAACTTTAATGACATATTGTAAATACATATTTCCTTATATTATTATATTATATTATTAGTTACAACTATAGAGATTATGTTCAAAATGTACAATAAAACAACGAACTACTACATTAAATAATTTATATCTGTACAGGAGTTGTAAAATGGGAATGTTGAAAAACGTCAAAACTACAAACATTTATTTGCATCTATTTTCAGTCAATGCCAACGTTGTAAGGGTTTCAAATATAAATGTATTCGTTAAAGGATATTTCAATATAATTTAAATACATTGATTTTCATGTTTTAAACTTGACGGACTAATGAAGACGTAGAGCCAAATAACTCACCAAGTAGCCAATTTCAATAGGTTGATTGGAACTGTCAGATCCGAGCATATGACGATCTAGCCTTGCCAAATGAGCTACCGTGACTCTTAAATACCTTGAGAGTTCTAGCTTTAAATTCCTGAGTGCAAGAAGCGATGTCTAACTCTATTTATTCAAGCTCCTAGCACAGCTCACACAGGATTATATGCAAATACTATTTACATTAAATTGGATTATATGCAAATATGGACTTGCATAGATTGTGAAGACCAGTAAAGTTAAAAAATGGTGCTACTTTGTGTACGTATGTTGTATTCTATACAAAACACTGGATTCGTAAACCAGCGAACAAATATTACAATTTATGTTTACAATTTCAGACAGGTCTCCTAGTTACTTTTCAACTAAAAAAAAAAAAAAATGATACAAAAATAGTATATAAGTTGTATGTAACGACAATTTTGGCATTAAACGTCCTACTTTTGTATTAGATCACTAGGGGAGACTCCTGCGTGCTCCGCACGCCAACCCCGTTGGAACCTTCTATACCAATAACTATGTTATGTTTTCTTTATAATAAAGGTGTAGGATTGATAATAACCTCAAAACTAAAATGGTAAATAATGTTAAATCGCCAAATCTAATTATTTCGTATATTTTATAACAGCAGTTATAACAAAGTTTAATAGTACCAGCAAGGCTTCACTTTAACAAAATCCTAACCTAAATGTTACAAATAAAAATAATTGTTTAAATTTTTTGATTTCAGCTGTTAATGTAAATATTAGAGCAAACAGCTGATTAGTTTATCAACAATAAACATTTATTATTTAGTATGGCGGTCTCGTTGCAGTAAAATATTTAGTATAGTTTTTACATCTAACAGTGGCGTTATTTTTCAAAAAAGTATTTTAAAACATGTTGTATGAAATGTAAAGTGTCACAATTTAAAAGCAATCGGTGAAGAACTTTCGGAGATTTTGAACAAACGAACATTTTTGTATATTTGTATTTATATAGATGATTTTGTTATTTGATTTTGAATAAGTACTTTTCTACAATAAGAACCTAGTTAAACACAGAAAATAACAAAATCTGCATTTCAACTATTGTATACGTCACGAAGTACAACATTTTATTTTCTAATGTTATTGTACTCTACCTAAGATTGATCGAGAGAGAGAAAATAATTTAAAACTTGTAACTAATGGACTAAGACAATATGTAGGGAACATGACATCTGTGGCACAAATTAAACCAGCAATAAACTACCCTCACCCACCCTTATTTAGGAGGCGTGGCGTGTAACCATAATTTGTCAGATTGCCTTATCTCAATCATCTTTTCTATTTCATTTTTCTACTAATTTTAATTCTTTGTGTCTTTTCTTTATCTAGTTCTTATTAAAAGGAAGAGGTATGAAGGAGCCAAAAGGTTTATGATGAATGGTAGGGTTGTTTTATTATTGTCAAATAACCAAAGGATATCGATCAATATTTGGCACGTTAAGTTCAGAATTTTTGTAACGAAGTTCCTTAACGCGGGTTGTGGTAAGAGTTAACAAATAGAAAATGCAATGCGTAACGAAAAATGTGTTATTAATTGGTTGCTATGGCAGTGACAAATATAAAATACGAGTTACGAAAAAGCGTTCTCAAATTGGTTGCTATGGCAATTAATGTAAATACATTCAAGAAACATGTGTTTTGGTTCATCAATTAATTTAAATTAATAGACGATCGGTTCCGCCCGGCGTAGTCCAAATATTATCGTCAAGCGCTGAAATACATTTAATAAACCTAAAAGGTTGATTTATTAGTCTAGGCCTATCATAAAATTATTGTGTGTATATTTTTTTTTTTTACCTGCCTTGACGGCAACATACATGCAATAATTTTAGGTTAGGGCTAGAAAGTCATTTTAAGTCTAGGCGAACACAACGGAAGGAATTGCCAACTTAAAAACGAGTAATGTACTTACTTACTCAAACTAAAATTTATCCATTCAGGATTTATAATTTGTATCCCTAAAAAAATTATATCACCATTTTTTAAATAAATAAACATTTTATCTGAAAATACAAATAATCTAAATAGGCCAATCAAAATAGATTTTGAGATTAAACTTTAAGAATGTAACGATTAATCTCTTTAAACCAACTGTATTTTGTATTAGACAAAATAAAAAGAAGAAGATAACCACTTTATGATGTGAGGTAAAACAGTTTAAGTCTTTCTTTACTTGAGTGTTCTAGTGTATTTAAAATGCTTTACTTTTCACTTCACAAGAGTATTTTTGGTTAGTCTTTGGGTTAGTGTAGATTTAGTTCATAAGCCATTAAGAAGAATTAATTTAGGTTTATCACGATTTTTGAAGCTAGAGTCCAATTCTATTTGATTACAAATGTAGAATTTTTAGCCAGAATGATTTATTTGAAAGTTGGAAAAAATAATTTAACAATATAAATTACTTTGAATGTACTAAAATGTACACAACTACATATTAATAAAAAACCAACAACAATACAAAGATGTTTATAGTGACTTTCGAAGTAACAAAATGTATTAGGTTGACTATGCGTAAAAACTGGTTGCATTAGTCGTAACAATAGGCTATTATAAGTATTTGATAAAGGCTCTATATAAGCAGTATTAGAATACTCAGAAGTAAATTTTACATCAATATAAATATCTTACTTACGGTAATTTTAATATTATGAGGCAAACATTTCACTCTTATACACAAATAGAAATCTAAGTGCATTTAAACATGAATGGTGCTACATGTTCCCCTACACAAGATTAGGTCTTTATACAATACTTGGACAGAATATAGTCACCATATTAAATCCCTGATGATTCCTTATTGATGAAAAAAGTTTTCCTATTATACCCCTCCGAAGTTTATTCAATTTTCAGTTTGGTTTTTACTCACCATAACGTTTTCAGTGTACATCTAACTATAAAGAGAAAGCTGAAAAAGATGATAAAAGTTAAGATTTAATCTGTACTCTCAATGATCTTGTTGTTCCGATTGTAGAAATTTAATAAAATTATCGATGGTAACTTTTTTATTTTATGATATGGTTTTAGTTAAATATACGTGCCACAACAATAATAATTTAAAATAACGAATTTCACTAAAAATGCAAGTAATAATAAGATAGGGTAATAAGATGACATTCATTTAATTGTTTCTTAAAATTAGTTAATTAAATTCAAAGAAGAGACCTTTAAGTACGTAGGGCTAAAATACAATGGCAAAATAAAAGAATCATTTTTATACCTAAGGATTAGTTTATACCTAGGATAGTTAACCTATCTGAGCTGCTAATAATTATTTTGAAATCACTAGTTTTGCATATTTGTAGCAAAAAATCTCCCAAAGAACTCTTTACAAATGATTAAAATAAATTATTTACATACGGTATTTAAATTATATGTGTAATAATAAACCGTTCTACATAACGGTTTATTGGACCGTCCATAACGGTCCAAAATATAGGTCTTTTGGACGGTTTAAAAGGGATGTCTTAGGCAAGCTATTTGATAGAACAGATATTTACAATTGCGTTTTAAATTTCAAAGAAATATCTGAATGGGGGGGGGGTCAAAATATTGGCAAATATAGGATAGGACGTTAAAAATGCATGGATATACAGAGCAAAACGTTTCATAACATTTATTGTAAACTGAATAAAGTAGGCAAATATCAATGCGAAATATGCATTGGGTTTTATAAAATTAAAGCAGTCAGTGTCATGTTATCTCTTAAATCAAGAAAGAGATGATTAATCTTTGTGCAATCTTCAGTAAGATGAAACTATTTTATATAGGCCTACGAGTATCGTGGGTAAATGTCTAATTTAGTTCTTTAAAATATAGAACTTCTTTTAGTGAATTTTTACTTGAATATTTTCTTTATTGTTGGGTATTTTTGTTGAATATTTTTAACTATAACGTATTTTCTTTGTTTCTCATGTTTAGGTTGTAAACCAACTCGGGGTCATGCCACACTTGTTTGTATGTTAATTTCTTAAATATATTTTCAGTTTAGGGTTAGTTCATTGTTTTTATTTGTATTAATTACATACGGTGGACACACTTTTATTGTTATTATTGTTGACTATGTTAAATCATTTCGCTCACAGTTGTGTGAGAGGTTCCGCCATAGAATTTACTATTACAATTAGACCGATGACATTTTAATTTCAGGTTATGTTTAATGTTTATGTCTATAAGTTCGTATTGCCTTAACATAAAATCGAATAGAAGAATAATAACAAATAAAAACCAAGTCATCCATCTCAGTATACAAGACATGATGTTTTGTCTTTTAACTAGCGTTATCCAATACCATCATAAGATAACCTAATCAGTACAGCTATTAACGAGGATACTACATTAAAAGTGCATTACACTCTAATGTTTAGTTTATCGTTATCAATATAAAAACAAACTTACATCTATTAAATGTTTTGAATTTTAGTTCTGATGTTTTTCATCGCTGGTAGCAAGAGTCCGAAGTCACACTTTACGATTTGGACTAATCTATAAAGTGATAGAAATCTAAAAAAGAGCTCACCTCATCATTCTAGCCAGAAAGTGATATATTTCATGAAGATTTTTGAACCTCAGAACACTTGAAAGTGATAAACTGTTTGAATACATAGACATCATTGTGAAACATATGGTGTTTACATTTGTCGCTACTAAGAGATTGTACAACATATTTAAAAATAAGTATTCCAGTTGTGCAAATTTGTATTCTAAATCTCTTAAAATATACATAATTTCCTTCCAGGATTCAAAATAAATAGTAATTGTGTTCTAGTTTCAAGTAATTTCGTATTATTATTTGTTTAAAAGTTGGTATGAAGGCTACAAATTTCCCTTCTTCAAAACGTTATGAGCCATATAAAGGTAAGTGAGTTGTGATCAAGTAATAATACAGAGGCCCTTTGTTTTCACAGGGCAAGACGTTCTAGTTTTTTGTATGTCATATGGAACACCTGACGTCATTATAACAGCGTAATTATACCAACGTACAACGACAGACAACATTATCACATTAACTGCGTGTTCAAATTGTTAGAGAAAACATTATCTTGACGTGAAATAATATTTCTAAAACATAAATCACTTCACACTCTACTACAGTTACTTAATTTGTAACGAAATAATACTTTCACATCAATATATTTATTATTAAAACGCTCGACTACTACATTCAATGTGAATGTGTTTATTTTACTAAGAAATCGATTGTTTTATCTTATCGTGTTTCATTTAGCAAATGTTATTTATAAATAAATCAAATCATCTGCCAATCAATTTAAATAACAATGTTGTGCAATATTTAATTATAATTATGCATAGTCCGCGATTTTATTAATTCTACAAAACCATTTTCAACGAGTTTGTGTGGTAAATAGTTTGCCATACACTTTTACCTCTACGGAAGTACGTAAATATAAAAAAAAAATAAACATAAATAAATAACAAAAATGTGAATTAGTGAATTAATGAAAATAAAATTTATTATTAACAAAAAAACATAGTTAAGAGAAATACGTTATACATGTGAGAAACATCTAATGTAGGATAATTATCAAAATTAAAAACTTATAATCTGTTGAAATACAAACTAAGTTGTTATAGTACATATTTAAATATACAAGTTCAAACAGGTGAGAAATTTAAGGTTATAGTGTATTACAGTTCAGTTTTATTTTCATGCAGATTGTTTCAGCTTTCATTTTATATGTTTATTGTAAGTTGTATACATTTACAAACTGGTCGTTTTTTTTAAATATATAGTACAAATACATACAAATAATTGTATATAGACCTATTACAGAAAATAGCGTAGAAGTGACAAATGAAATGCTGCAATATTTCCTCATTATTAAGGTACCATGTTGTTCCTACCTTCTTGAAAATAGAAGTCAGAGATCTTTTTTCATTTGTAACTTTTGCATGATTCTAAGCTGGAATGCAGATTTTGTGGAAGTGTGAAATTCGTCTCTCACGCGGGAATGTCAGAAATTCAAATGGAAACCAAGCAACCTAGAACTGAATCTGGCTCGCCTTTGCTGTCCATCTTACCTTAAACCATTTGGTATGTTTCATTTTAACAAGTCTAATTTTACACACTGCATTTGTAAACTTGGAACCTGAACATATATGTTTATTTAGTTTCCACATGTAAAAAAGTTTTCGATTAATGATTAATAGCAATAATTGTAATACAGGAAGTCCACATCTGTCTTTCAATAACTTCATTATATTGTTAAAGTTTTGAAATTTAAAGCTATACTTTAAAAAGGTTTTTGTCACATTAAACATTGAATTTTATAAGATTTGAATTTTTTTATTTTTTATTTTGCTTCATATATACTGTTTCATTAGTTTTACGTATGCAAGAATCATGAATTATTAAAGCAACGTTTAAATGGGTTATTGTTTGCTAAAGTCTTAAGTAGGCTTATTAATGTCCTATATACAATTAGTTGGGAAAAGTTGCCAGTTTTATACAGTTGTTTACACTCGTTTGAAATCTTCTTTTTTTTAAGACGATGGTTTTAATTTGATTATTTTTGGTTTTAATTTATTTAAACTGGCCAAGCTGGTACGCACAAAAGCCATATTCCACCGATATTCAGTTTAAAAAAATAAAAGTATACATGAATAAACAGTTTGGTGTTTAACTTTAAAGTAAAAATTGCAAATTCATTGTTGAGATTTTTACATATCTCTGACTATGTATTACAACAAATTGTATCAGCAATGATGTTTAGCGTCTACGTTTTAATACTGCACACGTTTAATGTAATGCTCAAATACACAAAACATGAAGATGGGCATATTCTGGTAGTATAACATTTTATTGTAAATAGTTTGTCTACATTATTCTCAAAACTTATTGTTTTAATTGAGCTTTATAATTTTCATAGCAGCCTCCTATCAAAATTATTACGTAATATTAGATACGTCTCCTGGGAAGAGAACACTGTTAACGATTTCACAGCTTAGAGACGGTCGTAAAGAAATGTATATAAATTGTAATTTGAATTCAAAAAACAAAATCATCTTGTAGGTGTTAAAGAATGAGTGTTCTCTTAAAATAAAATATTTGTATTTCTTCTCCATCAAAAATACTAGTTTATAGTAAAAGAAAATCAAATAAAGGTAGACAGACATATAGCAACTAAAGGATATTACCACGGAATCATAAAGTTATTTAAATTCCATCGTTTGAATTTAAATAATTATCTATTGAAGGTATATTTTTCTTCTTGAGTAATATTTGAAATAATAAGTAGAATATAAAATAATCAACAAATTAATATCAAAAGTGTAAACAAATAAACGTTTACAAGTGGAAAGAATGAGTTTAGAGGCTGAGCTCTGTTACAAATTATACGCAGCATAACTTAGTGTTACAAAGAGATAAAAACAATTCTTGCACACTTTTGTAGGGTAATCAGCTTAGACCGACTTAAAATAAAAACAATATGACTGCATTGCATTAATCCTGTAAACTAAGATTTCTGGAGAATGTATAATTTACCTATGGTGTAAAAACACTGTGCTTGCTTTTGCAAAATAGAAAAACAATCTAGCAAACATTATTTCACATTATTTACTAGTTTAAATTCTATTGGTAAAGTGATTTTCCTTATTTACACATCATTACAATTTTTAAAGGTTTAAAGTTTATTATTACCTGTATTTTTTAGACTTAAACTTAAAATATTATTGACGATTTTAGATTCTAATTAAAACGCTCCTGCACAATATTTCTGTATACAAATTAGGCTACTATATAAAACCTTGATTTTAAATGATTCAATATTACCTGATATTATTGTTAGGGGAAGTGTTAGGAATTCAAATAATTTATGTTTTATTTTTCAAAGTTTATAATTTTATTTTACGAGGAAATTTGTTTTGTTTTGTTTACTGTTATACATATTCTTTCATTTATTCCAAGGAATTGCTTTGTTTCCATTTCTGACTGTGGAATTTGTCGAATGAGGAAGGAGACACTATGGAAGTGTGAAATGCGCTAAGATGTCTCCCGTAGGGAATGCCAGACACTAAAATCAAGCAACCTAGAACCAAGACTCACTTTAGCAATTGCCTGCCATTTCTTTGAAACTAACAAAAGTATGTTCCTTTGATCAATGATACTTGAGTTATTATCTGTAGGATATAAATGTGTTTACTTTTATAAATAAAGACATTTTTATTCAATTTTGAATTCAAAAATTTAATTAATTTTGTAATCAAGACAAAACAGCAGTTTAATCAAAACAAAACGACAGAGAGCTCCTGAATGGAAGGTGTGTCGCTCGAATAAGCGAGGCCTAACCTGACCACAATCTCAGGCTGTTACAAGATTGGCATTCGCTCAACAAAAGACGTCATGCTTCATACAGTTTAGCAAGACTAAGTAAGAGAATACAGTCCATAATGGGTTTTGTCAGCATTAAGAATCTCTGTTAATAAGGCAATGTGTTTGGCGCTCCAGAAACATAATGTAGGCCTATAGTAAAGCATGTCTTCACAAAACAAAAATACTAAATCTTTTTTAATGATAATTCAAATCTTTAAATATTGATACCAGTATACTTCATGATGATTCTGATTATGTTATGTTACAACATGATACACTGATAGGGTGCACTCTAAACCTCAGCTACTTCCAGACTTGCCCTCCACGATTTCTTCTTGTAGGAACATTCAATAAAACGGGGATTTGTTCTTCACCTAGCAAAACTAAAAGGCATAATATTAAAACAAACGACAACAGATGAGGAATTTACCTCAAAATGTGTAAATTAAATTAACTATCTTCTGGCTGCTCTCCGTACTGCTAGGAGGACACTTTGATAAAATTGCTTAAATTTGCTGTTCAATTTGTAGAGTTATTTATGTGTTTTCACCAATGAATATACTGTTTTAAAATCATGCCATTCTTGTGTAAACAACTTGTTCTTTCAATTCAAAGTACGTAATAATTCTGAGAAATATTAATTTTTTTTTTTCTTTTAAAATAAGTTATAGGAATTGTAAATAATTAATAAATCTCCTAGGATACAAAAGAAATCTTACAAGTCTGAAGAATGAGCTTAGAAAGTTACAATATAAGCAATATAAGTTACAATCTGTTACAAATATAAGCAGTGCAACTTAGTGTTGTTGCTTTTGTAAAGGGATTAACAATCCTTGCATACTAATGTTGTGTAATCAGCTTACACTGTCTTAAAAATAAAATAATATGACTGCCTTATATTCATCCTTTAAAGCTAAGGTTTATTTTAGATGAGATTATATTATGTACTAGGGGAGCCCCTGCGTGTTCCGCACGCCAACCCCGTTGGAACCTTCTATGTTATGTTTTTGTATAATAAATGTGTAACTTACCTCAAAGCTAAGATGGTAAATAACGTTAAAAGTCTAAATCTAATTATTTCCTATATTTTATAACAGCAGTTATAATTAAAGGTTCACAGAACCAGCAATGCTCATGTCTACACTTAAACACAAACCTAACCTAACAAATTAGAAATACAAATAATTGTTTAAAATTTTTAAATCAGCTGTTAATGAAAATATTAAATCAAATAGATGATTAATGTACCACCTATAAAGATACCGTATTTAATTATTACTTATGATGGCGCTCCAATTGCCGTAAAATATTTAGTATAGTGTGTGATATTTTTACATTCAACAGATGGCATTGTTTATGTAAACTTAACCTAAAAGTTAGAAATACATATAATAATTGTTTCAAAGTTTTAAATCAGCTGTTGATGAAAATATTAGAGTAAACAGCTGATAACTATACCAACAATAAACATATTTCATTATTATTTATTATAGCGCTCCCATTGCCATAAAATAATTAGTATAGTTGGTGTTATTTTTATATCCAACAGAGTGTTTTTCAAAAAGTATGTAAAATACTAGTAGATTCGAATGAAATGATGCGTCAAAATTTCAAAACAATCTGTGAAGAACTTTCGGAGGTTTTAGATTTTGAACAAACTAAGATTTACATTTTTATTTATATAGCTATGCAGTTTACTTGCACCTTCTTTTCATTAAAACTGTTATTTCCTTGTTGTGCTCTTAAAACAAAAGTGGTAACACAATAACATTTAACTGTATTTTAAAGAAATTTTATGTTTTACTTGAACTCTTATATATTCAACTTGATTACACAATCAAAAGATATAGGTATCAAAATCCCCAGATATATGAAGGGGTTAATATCTGATGTTCTGTTCATTTAAATTTATTTATTAAAGGATGTACATTAATTACATAATTCAAAATTAATAAAGCGTTTATATTTATTAAGTGCAAGAAATAATAACAAACTCTATTTAAATGTTAGCCCTAAGTAACCTTTCCGCAATTATTTCAGTGATTATTATTATCATAAGTCATTATGATTATCTTAGTGATTATCGTTCTCATAAAAAAATACGATGGGAACATATAGTCCATGATGTTTCGTACGGAAAATATTTGATACGCAAGTACACTGAAAAATATAACAATGATTTATTAATTCTCTCCACTACAATCTACTAAAATAGCATATTTGTTAATTTTTCCTTGCTGTCGAATAAGCGTCATTGTGAAATAAAGGTCAGCCTTCAACAAATACTAATATAAAATGTTACAAAATTTAGATACCTCATAATAACTGCCATTCAATTAATTAGGTGTCAGTAAAATATTTGAAAACGTTTTACAACATGATTGATATTTCAAATCAATATTGATCAAACATATTAAATTAAACGCAGTCTGTTCAAATTGTGCTCACTTTGTACAACATACAGTTGTTTATAATTTATACTTTTTAGATTTGATTCGGAAAGTGCCATCGGGCTGTTATCACCTAAAATAGACGTTTTCCTCTCATCAAACATTGATGGACTTTATTCGATCCTTCAGCTTCATAGTCAGGCACAGTAACACCTAGTTTCATGATTGCCAAACTATTGCAATTATTCTATTCATTTACTGCCAATTTGTTTTTCACAATTTAGCCATAACTAAAAAGACTACTTAATTTATTTGGTAGTTAGCACGTAGTACAACATTCATCGTAATAACATTGTACTCTACCTGACATTGATAGAGACAGAAAATATTTAAGACTTGTAACTAATGAACTAAGACAATATGTAGGGAACATGACGTCTGTGGCACAAATTAAAGTAGCAATAAATTACCCTCACCCACCCTTATTTATTAGGCGTGGCTTGTAACCATAATTTGTCAGATTGTCTTATCTTAATCATCTTTCCTCTTTCATTTTCCCACTGACTAATTTTAATTCTTTGTGTCTTTTATTTATCTAATTACTTTTTAAACAAGAAGAGAGATTAGGGATTGGATGAGTTTGTGATAAATGGTACGAATCGCTGTTTTTATAAGAGTATTAATACCCAAAACATATTGACTTTATCATTTTCCGTTTATTTAAGTTATTGTATAATTAGTACACAATCTTCGTTTGTATCTTGAAGTTCGAGCTCCCATTTTATATAAAGACTTTGCCGATTAAATTAATGTTAATAATTGTATGTATGTATGGATGTACTTTGTTTGTATCTAAACAATTTGAAATAGTATAGATTGTGTCAGATGTAAGTAAATACAATAAATATATCCATTCAAATTGGAGTTGTCACTACACTGTAATACTCCATAATTTATACCTAAAATGAATGTATTTTAAACCCAAATTAATGTAAAGAAAATCGTGTAAATAAACTCACAGACTCTTGAGTGAGATACAAAAGTAATATATTAAATATGTAGGTGTATTACTGAACAACTAGTATTTTTACAACAGAACATATCATTAGAACACCGTTATTTCAAAAAGGAGTTCTTCTCTATCACAGGAGCCAATTCTAATAATAGTATGTGCATGCTAGACATAAAACTACGATTGAGAGTTAAAATGAAATTCTTAAGTGGTTAACTAAATTAGTTTATTGGTGTTTAGTGTCAGTGTAAATTTAGACCAATCTCGTTAAAGACTCTAGCATCTTCATTTTATTAGAGAAGGGAGGACAATTATAATGAAAAAGTTGTTAAGACATAATTCTGTGCAAGTAAATTTATTTAGGCATTAACACAATGTTTTCTGATAGTGGACCCTTCAAAAAAGGTACTAATTTGTCAAATACTTCATGTGTAATATGAGGTAAGACATAGTTTAAGTCTTTATAGGTGTGTTCTTGAGTATTTCATATGTAACAGAAAGCCTTCGTTATATTGCAAAGTTTGTAACATACAATGTCTCACTAAAACTTTACTGAAACTTTGTAAAACTTGTTATCAGATTTTGTTCGGGAAATGAAATGGAAAGTATAAACCTTTGAGGGTTCTAGAGACAATTCCCTTACAAGCATCTGTATTCACGCTTCGTATTAGAAATTAAAACACACGCATTATCTAAATTGGCTATGTACACTTAACTCCAACATAAAACCATATTTTCAAAAACCATTAAGAAAACTAATAATGTTTCAAAATTTGACACTATTTTTGGAGTTAATTTTAATGTACAATTAGGTTTGACTAAGGGCTAATAAATATTTCATTAACAGCTTGTAAGAGACTTAAAACATAAGGCAAAAATCACTATTACATTTATGTATACAAAATAAATGTGAAACGTGAATTCAATTCTCCCACAAGAATAAAAACGTCTTCGTACGGTCCTTTATATGGCACAGAATTATGAGCCCTTGTTTATGGAAAAAGATTCCCTATCATATCCCTTCAAAGTTTATCAATTTTTAGAATTTGATTTTCACTAAAAATGATATTTTGAATTTGTATATCTGACTACAAAGAGAATGCTTAAAAGGCATGATTAAAGAGAAGATTTAATTTGCAACGATTTAAATCATAATGTTGTTTCGATTATGGCATTTAATGAAATGTTCGGTGATATCGTTTTTATTTTATTTTATAATATGATTTTACTTAAACTTTCATGTCAAAACGGTTTTCATTTTTATTACATCGTGTAATAACGAATTTCACTAAAATGCAAAGTTTAATATTTTAATGTATAATGGTCATTACAACTGCTGTAGTATATTCGCTGTACCAAGGGAACCAATTTAGTGTAGTTGGAAACAAGAGTATTGTTCAAAAATCATACAATTTGATCTTAATAAATATGAGTTATAGGGTAGCATTGACATCGGCACAAACTAAAAACGCCTTTAAACACTAAACGTAGGAAAATAAATAAATATCGCAAGTTTCTTTTGAGGAATAAATTCTCAACAAAAAATAACATTTCTCACGCTCCTTTCTATTGTTATATTGTCACGCTCTCCTAACATAACAAGAATAAAAATATATCGTTAAACATATTTAAAATAATAAAGTCTTGTTCTTCGGAAGAAGTAGTAAGGCAACATGCTGGCACAAATATTTCTTTAATGAAATAATCTGAACTAACTTTAGAGTCAAGGGTAGAAACTTTGTGTGTTAATGCTATTTTCAAGTCAGATGTTAGTTGCAGCCTAAAACCAACAAGTAAGTTCGTACCATATTGTAAACTATTAAAAAATAAATAAACTAAGCTGAGACTACATCCATTATTTGATTTTGTTTTTGAACAATAAATAAATAAATTCAATGAAAACACCTCTAATAATGTATGCCGATAACACATTGTCAAATTAAAAAAAAGGAATTTATTTAGACCAATGGATTAGTTTAGGTGTAGGATATATTTTGCCAAAATAAACATCTCCCGGAGAACTCTTTACAAATAATTAAACTAAATCATGTACAGATTTGTGTTATGTGTAATAATAAAACATCCTACTAAATTATAGGCTTAAATGTTAAATCATCTCGCTCACAGTTGTGTGAGAGGAGTGAATAATAGGGTGGGGTGCGAAACACGCATGGCTCTGCCCTAATAGGATTTTAATTTAGAGTAATAATTAGACCAATGACATTTCGATTGCAAGCTATGTTCAGAGTCCGTGTCTATACGTTCGTATTGCCTTAACATAAAAGCGAAGAGACGATTAACAAATAAAAACAAAGTCGTCCATCTCACTTCACAAGACAAGTATCAATGCTCTGCAGATTCCAATGAGGCGAGGCGACCGATCAAACACATTCTCTGGCATGATCTGTATGTGATTAGTCATTAGGGCCAATCGTGATAGGTCCGAACATCCTAAACATGCTGAGTAGATATTACATTGGTGAATACATCACGTTGACCAAAGTAAAAAGTCTGAAGATGTACTACTATGAACAGAAAATGTGTGTAACAAAAGGTTATGAGCATAAATACTCTTAGAAGAAAATATGCGTTTGCATGTTTGTATCTAGGCATCTGGAAATACTCTGTAATTCTCCAAAAGCTTCAAAAAAAACCATTGCATGTTTGTATCTAGGCATCTGGAAATACTCTGTAAATCTCTAAAAGTTTCAAAAAAAAACCTTTGCATGTTTGTATCTAGGCATCTGGAAATACTCTGTAAATCTCTAAAAGCTTCAAGAAAACTTTTGCATGTTTGTATCTAGGCATCTGGAAATAAATAGTCTGTAAATCTCTAAAAGCTTCAGGAAAAACTTTGCATGTTTGTATCTAGGCATCTGGAAATACTCTGTAAATCTCTAAAAGCTTCAAGAAAACGTTTGCATTCTTGTATCTAGGCAGCTGGAAACACTATGCAAATCTCTAAAAGCTTCAAGAAAACCTTTGCATGTTTATAACTGGTCATCTGGAAATACTCTGTAAATATCAAAAAGCTTCAAGAAAACCTTTGCATGTTTATATCTGGAAATACCCTGTACCTCCAAAAGCTTCAAGAAAACCTTTGCATGTTTGTATCTAGACATCTGGAAATTCCTAAAAGCTTCAAGAAAACCTGTTCAAATTAATATCTAGACATCTAGA
>JAGFPH010000163.1:609908-634096 GCA_018207615.1 Philaenus spumarius | reverse complement strand
TAGACATCTAGAAATACTCTGTAAATATCAAAAAGCTTCAAGAAAACCTTTGCATGTTTGTATCTAATCATCTGGAAATAGTCTGTCAATCTCCAAAAGCTTCAAGAAAACCTTTGCATGTTTGTACTAGGCATCTGGAAATACTATGTGAATATCTAAAAGCTTCAAGAAAACCTTTAAATATTTTTATCTATGCATCTGGAAATACTATGTAAATATCTAAAAGCTTCTAGAAACCCTTTGCATGTTTATTTTACCTGCCTCAACGGCAACATACATACAATAACTTTAGGTTAGGCCTAGACTTAAAATTACTTTCTAGGCCTAATCTAAAATTTCAGCGCTTGACGATAATATCTGAACTACGCCGGACGGAACCGCTCGTCTCTTAATTTAAATTGTTGAACCAAAACACATATTTCTTGAATGTATTTAAATTCATTCCCATAGCAACCAATTTTTCGTAACTCGTATTTTATATAATTTGTCATTGCTACAGAAACCAATTAGTAACATTCTTTTTCGCAACGTATCACATTTTCTATTTGTTAACTCCTACCGCAATCCGCGTTAAGGAACTTCGTTAAAAAAAGTACATCCGGTTATGTATACTATTATTTTAAATCTCTCAATACACTTAATTTCCTCCAAGGATTCAAAATAAAGTAATTCTTGTACTAATTGTTCAAACAATTGTTTATTATTATTTGTTTCAAAGTAGGTATGCAGGCTAAAAATTCCCCTTCTACAAAAAGTTACGAGGCATGTAAAGATAAGAGAATTGTGATCAAGTAATAATACAAAGGCCTTTTGTTTTCACAGGACAAAACGTTCTAGTTTTTTGTATGTCGTGTGAGTCATATGGAACACCTGACGTCATTATGACGGCGTAATTATCCCAACGTACAACGACAGACAACATTATCACATTAACTACGTGTTCAAATTGTCAGGGAAAACATTACCTTGACGTGAAATAACAATTTTGAAACATGAATTACTGTACTTCATTCACTACTGAAATAACTCAATTAATAACGAAATTATATTTACACATTAATACATAACCAAATTCAAATATTATATTATACTAGGGGAGACCCCTGCGTGCCCCGCACGCCAACCCCCGATGAGACCTTCTAATAAAAAACCCAACCAAAAAGTTACTCACTATCAATTACCGTATATTATCAATAAATATGCCTACTATATGTCTTATTTATTTTTAATTTGGATGTAACATAGTTTTTTCTTATTTCTCAATTCCTTAACGCAAGTTTTTATTGGTTTGTGTGTATTGAAACATGCGTTGGTTCAGTATAATAGGCCTAACTTAAAATATTATTCTGTACCAATAGCTGGACATCCGAATCAACTGTTTTTATCTGTTATTTTATTCAATTGGTTGCTATGGTAATGAATGTAAATAAATTCAAGAAGTGGTTTCATCAGTCTAGACCTAACCTAAAATTATGTTTAATTTATTTACTTGCCTTATGATTTATGTTTTTGTGCACATCTTTGAATGATATAAGTTTCATCTTTCAACTGTCGTTTTTTAGTTTTTCATAATGTTGCTTATTTATTAGTATTACAGCTATTTCAATATTTCTTCTTTGAACTCGAGGCATTTTCTGTTCTTTGAACAAAACTACCAACGAAGGGACTCAGACTTTATTTGTTTAAAATTAAGAAGGTTCCTATAACCTCCTAAATACTATAAAAATCATTATTTACTTCCACGAAAGCAGCTGGATTAGTTTTTTTCTTATTATAAACAGCTGTTTTGTACAGAAATGATTTTTAAATTCTTTCCATGTTAATATTGTGGGAAAACCCCGACCTTTGAGATTAGCTCATGCCATTAAGGATAAGAATTTTTGACATCTAAAACCTTATTGCAAAACTTCGAATTTTTTGATAACTTAAACATTAAATTTGGTCCAGAAATAAGGGAGGAGTTGTGTTCACAAAAAAACTGCTTCATTTATTATATATAAGAATACTATTAAAAACAGAAATAAATGTATTTATTTATTTTACTAAGAAAACATGAGTCTCTAACACTTCTATTTAGTAAATTTTTGTATAAATAAAATCATCGCCTAAACAATATCATTGATATTTTTTGCTCAATCTTAATACATTCATGATAGATTACGATGTACTTAGTTCTACACAACTGATTTCAATGTATTTTGTTACAAAATATCTGTATTATATATATGTAAACAACCTCTACAAAAAGATGTTATACACAATTTTAAAATAAATATCTACTTTCTTGGAACAAATATTAATAGGTGAATTAATTCAAATTAATTATTTTCAGTCGTCAACTTATTATTTTAAAATTTTAGAATAGAGGTTTTTACTTCAGCAGCATTAGTAGACATTATGAAAAGTGATAACTCCTGACATGCTGAGTTATTTAATTCACTAGAAGAAAATATTTACTATGGTCAAATTAATTACTACACAAATAATTGTAAAACTCTATTGCAATTTGTTCAGCATTCCCAATAACACATCCCGTTGAGCTTTGCTTGCTTTCTCCGATGCAATAATTATTGTTCCTACGGATTGACTGAAAATCTTACAATTGACGGAAAAAACATTATTTCGCAAATCAAGTTAAATTTTTTTTAAAGGTTCCGTAATGATTTTTTAACGTACACTATAAGGACGATTTTTAACGTGTTTGCATAGCTTTGTACGTTTCTGAAACTTTTTCGAAAGCAATTCCGTGACCCAAGGTGTTACTGATCTCGCAGCTAAGAGACTTTTTGATTATTTGCTCGTATAACTTCCAACATAATTTTAATGAAGCGTTTGAATCGTCTGAATCGATTGCTCCAAACAATTTTATTTAAATCTTAAGCGATTTCGGTAAAATCAACTTGGACGCGATTATTCTCTGAAATGTCAGAATTGTTTTGCCTGCTGATTGCATTATCTGCAACAGCCGTTAGGGCGTGGTCTGTTGGACCGAGATTAAGACAGCTGTTCAACATTGTCGATATTTTTATAACGAATACTTGTATGATCTAGACAGGTATTTATTCACGTTGATATTAAACTATAAAATCCCTGGTTACCCATTAAAACAGTTCAATTATCTATATGAGTAATAATTTTACCCATTATGGTAACATTCCCTTTCAACAAATTAGATTACTTGTATTCACAAACAGTCGTGCAAAGTCGATTATTCCCGCCACACCGCTTAGTTTGGAATATTGTTTAATATTTTTATACAGGGTGATCCAAGAAGATATGCAGAAACTTCGGAAAATACTTGTAAAAGTAAAGAAAAAAAAATCCAAACATAGGTCGAAAATGTTTCATTTTCCAGATATCCGCCATTTTGTTTCTTTTTACAAAATAATTCATATCTAGAGAAACGATTAACTGATTGAGTTCAAACTTGGCATAAAGTTTCACCTAACAATGATTTATTTCAAGAAAAATAACCGATTATATACAATTATGCCTTTAAAAATAGCGGCTGTTTAAAAATTGCAAATCTAGATTACTCAAAAACCGTACAATCTTAGCAAAAAATATCAAAACACCTTTTCAGTTTTTAGCCCTTTTGATTCCTTATCGAATGGTGTAACTGTCAAAACAATCGGTTGAAGGATAGTAGCTAAATTAAAGATAATAAAAGCATATTTACATACAATATTGTTGTGTTTACTGTGTTGGTCTGATGCCGGGTTGGACAAACCAATTACACGTAACTGTTATCATTAATTCGATTGTTTTGACAATACACCATCCGATAGGTAATCAAAAGGGCTACAAAAAAGATATCTTGACATTTTTTGTTAAATGTACGGTTTTTGAGTAATTTAAGCTTGAAATTTTCAAACAGCCACCATTTTAAAACGCATGATTGGATGTAATCGTTTATTTTTCTGGAGATTGTTAGCTTAAACATCATGCCAAGTTTGAACACAATCAGTTAAATATTTTTCTAGATATAAATTATTTTGTAAAAAAAATTGCGCATATCTGGAAAACGAAGCATTTCTGGAGCTATGTTTACATAACTTTTTTTCTTTACTTTTACATGTAAAATGAAGTTTACATGTATACCTTTCTGCACATCTTCGTGAATCATCCGACATGTATGCACCGTGAATGTATATAGCCGACATAACAAAGAAAGATAAGAATATGATAAAAGTAATTTCAAGTGTCTCGTGATTATTGATGTTACATTTTTTGTATAATTTATAACTAAAAAATAACAATAACTTTATTTCACCTCATTTGAGTCTGTAAACTAGTCTACATTTGTTTACGTATTCAGAAAGTATTCTAGAACATACAACTGAAAGATAAACATGGTAATAATTGCCAATTTAAGTTAACACATTTTTTTTTAATCAGTAACCAAATCGTTTCACATTTCAAAAGTTATAAATTACTTTTTTGCTTCTAATTCAACACGCAAAAACATATCTTTAACTTATTAAGTACTAAACGTAAGACTACTTCTTGAATATAGATTTTCAAATTATCAATAGGTTTTCTTCGAAATGATATAACGAATTGCTTATTTTCCGTCAAGTCTTGTTAAGACGTACCGAGATTTGTTGACTACAATGTTTTCAATTATGAAAATTAGCAAAGATTATAACTCTACAATGAAATCCAGAGATACAACTTACTAATTACCGGAGCACAGTGTAATCAGGCGAACAAGCTCATTGCAAATGTCACGGTAGATTAGAAACACAGATGCATAATCTCTTTGTTTAGCCGTCCCTCGTCATTTCGCCTCGTTTCTACTTTACATAATAAAAGTTCCTTTCGAGAAGTGAGTTTTGGAGCACGCATCTAAGTCGTCATGTGACCTAATTTTGTAAAGAACTTTGACCACCCTAAATTAAGAAATAAGTTTTTTTTTTATTTAATAACAGCTTCACTTAATTAAATATGCAGTAATTTATTCTTAAATGTTCGATACAACTTGTCCTTTTCCCATATCCTAATTAAAAGGTAATACAAAACTAACAATTTGCCCTGACCACCCTCGTTGGCAATTCTTCTATAAGCATAACATTATGATACTACGTTTTAGATTTTATAGGCATAAAGGAAGACATAAAATATATCCTTTGAAACTACATTATTTTGTAAACTAAAAAATGTATTCCTGGAGTCCCAAATAATTGTCCTTATTTTTTTTTTAGTAATATATCTGACAACTATATTTAAGAGCCGGCAATGAAATAGGGAATATAGTGTAAGGTAGGCTGGATGACAGTATCCATAAAAGTATCGTTAATGCCAGTACAAGTTTTAATTGGCCCAAGTCATTACACAAAACATAAAACAATGTGTTTTACTCCGTCAGTATGCGTTACTGTTATTTCACTGTGCAAATGACAAAAAGTTTAATTTCCGTAGATGAGCTGCCGTTTATTTGCAGCTTAAAAGTAATGATTCAGAATAATAGTTCATTGTATAGTTTTTTGTAACCTTACTGTATACATCTTTTTTCTAAAATGTTTACTACATAAAACTATTATAGTGCTTTATAAGTTTCAGAGTTTTTGAGTTTGGTCGTAAATAGCAAAGGAACAAAAATACATATACAGACTATTTAATATTTACCTACAAAAATGTAAACCATTTTAAAACATTAACAAAGATCCACGGTACTAAACCATGTACTCTGAAGTTCATTCAAAATGCAAAAGCTTCTTTAAATTCATAACTCCGTCTGTACAATAAATTTAGGAATTTATCAACAGATATACCTACTTTTTTTAAAGTTTCAAACTGATATCAATACATTATAAGTGAACTTGTTTCTATTGTAGTTTATAAATAGTACTATTACGGAATAAAGTTGTTATAATTGAATTTAAGTATCCTTACCACAACTTCACGACCGCTTGACTTACGTCCAAACATTTGTTAACTAAATGATTTTAAACGCTTTTCGCTTATTTTTACAGAATATGAAGCTTAGAATTTACCATATAGTTGGTGTGGCACTTAGCTTAGTTTGCAACTTTACTGAAAATATCGAATGAGTTTATCAATTAATTCAACAATTTATGATAGGAAGTAGATTTAGGTTTAGGCTAGTTATTAACTACTAAAATTATAAAAGCGAGTTGAGTACACTGTTATAAAATAACAGCTGATTTCATTCATAATCTGTTAGGCCTCGGCTACGATACAAGCGACTATCGACTCGAGCGAAAAAGAAAATTTTCTATCAGCATTAGGTTATATTATATAAATAGCGCGAAGGTGGTTACGGTGCGAACGAAAAGCGACTATAAGATTTGACGCTCAGCGACGTGTTGCCGGAGCTTGACAGAAAACTTTCCACTGTCGCTCAAATCGCTCTCTATCAGTGTTGTGAAACATATATAAGAAGGCGGATGATTTTTCTAAAGGCAGGTAGGTATATTATTCGTTTATACAAATTTAAAGAAGAGATACCTATTCGTTAACTTCGGAAATATTCGTACGTCTTCGTATAACATATAAACATATTCTATTTTTAATTTCTTCATTATAATAACTTCTAAATCATTTTATCTATCAATATAAAATAAAAAACAATTTAAAATATTTTTATCTTTCTTTAAATATATAATAACTTATATAAATTCAAAATTTTAACTAATAGGCCTACAGTTTTATAATCTTTATAATTGTAGACATTTACCGAGTTAAAAATCCCCGTCTGCATAGTTAGGTAAGTCTGTTGTTTTTTAAAAGTACCTATTTTTTAAATGACGTATTTCTGAAATGTATCTAATTAATCTGTCTGTGATTTATCACGGGGGCTTACTAGTAAAAAATTATACACAAGTTATAACAATGAGTAATAGGTGTAATGGTCTAATACGCTCATTAAACCCTCAACTAATTTTAAAAGATCTTGGCTGAGGAAATCGCAACATTTTAATATAATTGCACTTAATTGATACAAAAATTGATCGCTACGTTAATTTTTTGGCAGCTGAATTTGTCAGCTATTTGCCATATTAGAAATATAGCTAATGCAGCTGTCGACATGACAAGAATATTTCGTGGAACATAAAATGTTAATCGACCACAGAAGAAATAATTTTAACGATTGTTCAAACAGGAATAAAGTATATGTAAATGATAAGTATTTTTACAAAATGTATGTGTAGCCATCTATCCTACGAGTAACAGTTATTCCACGAACAAAGCAATCAAATATTTTGTTATTACGACAAGTTTCTTAAATTGACCTATGAAAGTTATAAATCAAAACCAGCGTAGAAAACAAAGTAAATATAATTAGGTTCTACAAGATCCTGGCAAGGATATACAAAGTCCACATTATTGCTAATTCTTTTCAAGCATCTTTTCTGAAGTGAGTAAATAAAATGTAAGTGATTCAACTGTATGAATAAAGTTAAACAAAGGAATAAACTAATTGAATGGGCAATTTTCAGGCAACATAGACTCTTAAAACTTGGTACCAGAGAGTTAGATACCGAGATCCAAAAAAATATTCCCAATTCTCAGGATTTATAATACGATTCAGGAGCAAAAACAAATACTTTACCAAAAGTTAGCAATGTTACTTTAAGTTCACTTCAAGGAAGTCCTGCAGGACATTTTTAAAAATAAAGAAGGTAAGAAAACATTTTATTCAGTTTAAATAATAAAAGACGTAGATGTGGTATACCATAACTAAGGGCAGTCTTGGAAGGAGCATGCGACTAGGTTGTCAGACAATGTCAAAAAAAAACATTTTACTGAAAGATAAGAATTTGGCAGACCCAAGCTGCGATGGGCGGACTAAGTAGCGGCTGACGATTATAGTCCAGTTTGTGCATACCACAAATCACAGGCTCGGAACAGAAATAGCAGGCAATTCAACTTTCAATAAATATAATCTCTAGAGAATTGTATCTCTGAGATGAATATATGATTTCGTAAAATATATACTTACAATTAATAAAATACCTATTAGATTTTCTTTTATCAATCAACATTTTTCATTTCAAATCTAAGTAAACGGGGGTTAACGTTTTACAAAGTGTGCAGTTAAAAGGTAAGGTAAAAGACTAACTGCGGGTTAAAAGGAGATAGCACGGTGAACGTTGAAATTAGCGTGAACATTTAGGCTGCCCGTGTCTAATGATTTATTTATAAAACCGTTTCACTGCCAAATTCTAGGATTTAACATAAACGTTTCGGTACATTAGAAGTGACGACATTAACAGCGACTGATAGCAAATTGACAGACGTAAATGTTTCACAGAGTTAAAAGATGCTGATCGCGTCCAAGACAACATTCCAAGAATATCAGTTAAAAGTGTAACCTTTTTTGAAAGTCTTCTTCGTTTTACGCATTTATATTCTATAGCTTGTACCTGTGGCTTCGCAAGCACATGTGATTAAATACATAAAAGGACTATCGACTAAATATTGTGCCTTACCATTACACGCAATTAAAAACAACTATTTTAGATCCGATTTCCATGGCCTAAAAACGAACACTGAGTTTTGCCTAAATCGATCTATGTATTTCTTTTAGGCCTACGGAAATTATTAGCTATGCACCAATAAACGATAAACATCCCGTTTTCCACCAGTTTGTTACTCATAACTCCCGAACGAACATAAATAGGTTTTCACATTATTGCATACCGTTTTGATACATACTTAACTGTTCAACCAGCTTATACAATAAAATAAGACGCAGACGATTTTGTCAAAGTGTTAAACTTTTGATCCAATTATGTTGATTTATTTAGAACTAGCTGGCCCGACCCGGCTTTGCACGGATAGACAAATCAACCTGATACTAATAATTAGCCCAATAATTGGTGGTTTAGTTCATTGTAGGCCTAACCTAAAATTATATTCAGTTTTTGATCCAAATAAGTTGTTGATCAAAATCAGCTGTTTTAAGCTTTTCATACGAACAGCTGTTTTTTGTGCCCCCGATAAAATCAAAAGAAATCTTTCTTCTTCTTCCTTAAGATTGACCTTCCATAAGATTAACATTGAAACTTTGAGGGCCACTGGGGCGTAGCCCTAATGCCCTAGGACTTCAGTAAATGGCCTAAAACCTTCCCAGGGTTAACCTGTGTTACTATGCAAAATTTCAAAGCAATCGGATGGACGGTTTGGTAACGCATAAAGGACAAACATACAAAAAGACAAACGTACAAACAGACGGACATACATTGAATTTTATATATATAGATGGTCGCGTGTCCGTTCATGAAACCCATAATTTTTACATTTTTCAATTTTTAAATAGGAACCCTAAATATTTCCGGGATAAAAATTTGCCTAAATTAATCTCTGAAAAGTCCTCTACATGCAAATAAAAGGATCGTCAAAATGTGTTCTTCAAAAATACATTCTGAAGGTTATCCCGGAGAAACAAACAAACATACAGACAACAAGACAGAAAAAAATGCATGTTTAGGTTTTGGTAAACTGTGAATAGCCATATGAGCTTAGAAAAAAGTATTAATTTTGAAATCACAGACAGACCCTTCATTTTATTTATACGTATAGATGCATTGAAAATTATGAAATATAATAAATATTATATTACATTGTAAATAATTTAGATGATTGTATATTTTCTTATAAAACATCTTACACAATACGGTGACATTTGATATGATAAAGCTAAATACATTTAATTTGATAATTTAAGTACATTTACCAATAAATTAAAACTTAGTTGTTTTTAAATCATCTCAAAACGTGAAGAAAATTATAAGAATAACTTATCGAAATATGTAATAAACATTACAATGTTATAAAAAATGTTTTGAAAAAATAATTAAACTTAATACGGCTGGGTAATTAATGTTTTCTTGTATACAGGACTGGAAGAATCTGATTACAATATTTATTATGATTTGAAAACTGATTCAGGATTAGTAAAGGTGTGAAGTTATACGGAATTAAAACTATAATAGAATATCTTGTAAAAAAAACTAGATCAATAACATTTTGTGTTGACAAGTTCATAAAACAAATATGGGGAAAAAATTCCCGATACCTCTCACATGCTAAACGAGCCCTCTACCATCCGAGATACGCTCCCAGTTATTGTAAAACAAGTTTTTAATGTACTTCAGCTTGTGTTATAAGTAGATCTTTTTACATTTTTTCAAAAATTTTTTACAGAAAGTTTTATTTTTTGAATAAAAAGTAGCCTAACATATTCTCTGAAAAGCCCTTTACATGTTAGTGACAATTTTGTCTAAATCGGTTCAGCCGTTCCGGAGAAGGAAAAAAAGCTTATACTTAGAAATCACAGACACTTCAATTTTATTTATATAGATAATATGCCCTATTAAGTTTGGATGGATGTATAATGTGGCTTCTAAAAAAGAACAATCTTCAAACCGTACAGGGGTTACAAAGTATGAAGGGAAAGAGGAATTGCACAGTTGGCAACCTGTCTAGTTAACTAAAGTTTAATAATTTCATCCTCGAACTGGTTTTTCACGTCACAGCCTACACCGTTCCGTCATTTGTGCGTTACACTACTAGAATATTCATTATCACTGGCAGAAGGGAGAAATAAAAATGTAATTTAACAAAAATGTCTATGTACAGCAAATAAATAAATGGTATTTGTTCTTCTCATATTACAATACTATTTTAAATATTAAGAAAATTAATGTAATATTCCATAAAAGGTTATTTCAATTGAGTGAATCTACTGGAACATATAAGATGAGCATTCTGGCTCGATTTCCCAGTGGACTAAATCGCGTACAAATCATTTGTAGAAACACAGCCGAGTGAAGCCAAAATACAAACAATGCAAAAATAACAGAGCAATTGACGCATGTTTCGACAAAACAAATTGGACTCATTCCAATTTACGATCCATACAAGAGATAAAGGGCTTGTGAGTAAATCAAATGAAAACCGATATATGCACATTCGGTCGGCGTATTAACATGAAGTGCGTTTAGGAGTGTATTTCTGCAGTTAATTAAATAATTAGTATTGGATGCAGTTGAAATGGCTTTTTAACTAGAACTGTTTTATAGTATTTATACATTGACAAGATCTATACAGCTACCGACTTTCTTTGATTATTTCAAATGTTTGCAGGTGTAAATTTATGGTTAAGAAACCAGAATCAGAAGTTGGGCGAATGAATTCTATGGGGGTTTACAATTTGACAAATTTTGTTCCGTCAGTTTATTATAATTAGTGTCACATAAAATAACTTTAATTTGTGCAATCATTCAAGTATATAAATAACGAGTTTTATTATGTCAAATGTATGTCATTATATATTTTGACGTATCAATTGTGACCATTAAAGGTTGTTCATTAATAGTTTGCTAACACGTTCACTGCTACGCAAATTTCGTATTTCCTATGCTAGGAGCTGACCTTTTATTGTTTTATATTTATAGCCTAAATGAGTAGAAATTTCTTTATTTTTTAACCTTTCTACGTAATAATCACTGGTATTTTAAAGCGGACGCACATGTGCGTCCATAGCACATATGCTTAAAATTGATGGGCGAAGCACGCAATGCATTGCGTATTGACAATACTCCCAATAGGAGGGTTGGCGTGCAAAGAACGCAATGCACTGTGTATTGAAAATACTCATAATACGTTGGTTGGCGTTCGAAGCACGCAATGCACTGTGTATTTAAAATACTCCCAATACGGGGATTGGCGTGCGAAACACGCAATGCACTGTGCTTCTCATAGTGTTTAGAGTCAGGCTCACATAAGCGTTAGCAGTGAACGTAATAAAAACCTTTCTTCCATAGCAAGAAGTATAAAGCATAGTTTATTTAATTATGCTAAAACTATAATTTTAATCATTGTATTGTGTGGAAAGAGAGTTTTATAGTTGAAGGTGGTTAGAAATCGTCGAGGAGATAAAGGATGTACAGAAAATTTCACTATGGATCTATGTGTTAGGTAGGTCTAGCTGAACCAACCATTCATTTTCTGCTTATAAAATAATTAAGCTTTTTACAAATGGTTTAGGAAATAATTTGTTTTAAAATTATACAAATAAGACAAACCTTTCCTCAAAGAAAAAATAATACGTTATCTTACTATAGCAGTACAATGTAAAGGTAAATCTGTGATTTGAAAACCAATTTTGTACACCAAAATTAAAACCAGTGATCCTAGTTTATGAAAATCAAGCATAAAAACTATAAGAATGTGTATAACAAAAATTATAAGTGTTCCTTAATATTGTCTGTACATTACAAAGATTTCCAGAAATTAAAAACATCTTTGATGACGATTTCGTAAATTATTTACCTTTGGGGATTATATTTTGCAAAGAACTGCTTAGGAAATTCCTAATTGTGTTGCATATGTTATTCGAGAATATACAAATATGTTTGTATAGTATGGAATTAAGAATATATATTATAGTAAGAGGAATACTTTTAGAAATTGTGGCAGAAATGTATTCAGAACATTCTATGTGTTATTGAACATATATATATATATATAGAAAGACATTATTTATTTTTCACAGAAATAGTACAATGCAATGCAACACAACACAGTATCTGTCAAAATTTGAATTTCAAAATTAAACTAATTTTACAAAACTAAAAATCAAAAAATATATTATATAATAATATCTATAAAAAGTTTAGGAAACCCTATAGGCTCAGCCTGTTTTGGGCTCTCCAACAAAATAACTAAAGCAAACTCCTAATATGCTAATAATGGCTATAATTTAAAAAATAAAGTGCTATTACATAAAATTAAAAGGTGGAATTTATGAAATGCATACAATCAAATTCTAAAATTTCCTCGAATTTTTGACAGAATAGCCAGTAGAAATTGATATAAAATTATCCTCCTAACTAAAAAACTAACACTAGCAGCAAGACTAAACAAATGACAAAGATTTACCAACATCGAACAAGGACTTACAAAAATACACTCCACATCATCCAGAGAAAATAACCAGGATTTTAGTTGCGTTGAAAATTTTGTCTTAGATTTCATTTCCTTTAAAAACGCGGGAATCCTATTATACTTTTTATATTTGGTGCAGAATGCAAATAGAATTTCACAAAAGCTTCTTTGAAAGGACGAGGCAAATCCCTGTTTAAATCTTATATATGTTGACCATTGAAATGTCTAAGAAACCATACTCTACGCTCCAGAAAAATATTGAGAATATATATACAACCAACAAGAACACGTTTGAAATATAACTAGTTTTAATGTAAATAGTGCAATATATCACACCCAAGATAACAGTTAATCTACTCATATGACTTGTAAACATTAACCAGCATGTACTTACCAGCCAAACGCCCATACCGCTGAAACATACGTTCGACGTCGGTTTTGCTACACTGAAATGTGTTGAGATTCCCCACAAATACCCTCGAGTTTACGGCTTGAGGATCCTGGGAGTTTGTTTGGTTTCCCACTTTGCTCATCTTCATTTTAATCTGAAAACAAAATAAGACATCAGTTAACTAACATTAAATTCAGTTCATTTTTACACCATCGTTTGAGCTTTGACCTTGAAAAAAATCGTTTCACGTCACGTTTGCTGTATATACATATTTTATCAAATGAGCAACAAGGCAGATTAAATACTTTATAATTTCGGCTCGCAATAAAATGCCAAAGTATTGAAATCTTGTGAAAAAGAATTTATTGCTTTATCGTGTTATACAGAGACATAGAAAACGTCGAGAAAAAGTGGAGGTAAATTTCTATCTCCGTGTGTCTGTATGTGTGTCTGTCTGTCTGTGGACAAGATATGTAGAAAACTTCTGGTGGTGCCAAAATCTTCGTAATTTTATTGCGGAGAGTTTAAAAGCTTTTGAGCTTTCTAGCGTGTGTCACAAGACATTGTGACGTGCGTGACAAAAACGTTACATTTTTAGTACCTATAAAAAAAAAACACGAGACGAGATCTCGAAAAAGTGTTCCATCTTTTCATTTTGTTTTACTTCTTACGTTTTTCATAATTCTTAGAAATTTTAGTTGATATACACAATTATTGTTTTGTACTTTACTACGTCATATTGACCTTATGCCGTAATATTTAATAAACATGTGTAAATCAAATGCAGCAAACGGTAGTTAGATTAAGTACCTTTAACAACATTCGAAACCCTTATACAGTAATAATATAGTCTATCTGTCACCGTCAATTTTCTCATGAACAGATGAAGGTATCTCAATGAAATTAGTCATATTTATAAAGAATGCTAACTTTCATATACGTCAAAAAAACAATTTTTTATTTACTACGAATTTTGTGGTTCCAAATTTCACCGCTTTTATTTTATTGGTTTGTGTATTTCATTTTTAGTCTATGTTTGTTTTTTAAGTGTAAACTTCTATAGGTGCATCTCGGCGCTATGTTTTCTGGCAGTGAATCGGATTTTACCATCACGTATTTTCTCATGCATGTTATGAAACACTCTAATCGGATTTTACAGTCATGCATTTTCTTATGCATTTTATGAAACGCTCTAATTCCGTCGGTTTGAAAAGGGTTTTGGTTTTGCCGAGATTCGAACCAGCAGAGTCCATCACCATAGACCATCGCCTTAGCCGGTTAGGCCACAATCGCATTGCTAATTTAGTATATTTGAGTTGGGTATATTGTAACATATTGTCCTACGTCATAGACTTAACCCGTTATGTTAACACAATGTCTAATTTAATTGGTAATACCTCTAAAATGAACATTGTGCTTCCTCATTTCGTAAGTTGTGTTAAAGAAGTTTAAACTTTTCCCGTGTTGTCTTAAGCACACAATTTACATTTTTTTTAAATTTACAAGTTCTGACATTCACTAGGTTATTTTCAAAATACAACATTTTCAACGTTAAATATCCCCTTCGGTTGTTTATATAGTTTCTGCCTCACTCAATTTTATTAGGTGATTTAACGCTTGAAAACTGAATTGTCTGCCAAATACCAACGTTTTACCTAAAAGTCAATCCAAAGTAGAAGCGACGAAATTACTTGTCACATGGGCCAGGCGCCGGATATCTTATTGACAGAATGATGTAAAAGTCACAGATTTAGACAAAGCTGGTCAGAGTCAACCGATGTCAATACACGGATTTATTCCATCAAATTGTCATCAGAAAGAAGCTTTTCATTTTAACCATGGCAAATTTATTTTAATTTATTATTGTTAAGTTGTGTATTTTTGTTAAAGAAGTACAGGTGGAAGGTATAAATAAATTGAAGGATAGGTAATATAAATCTAATAACTATATTTATATGACATTGTAACAGACATGACACTTTATTTAGGAGCAGGAGCATCCTCGGCCATTAAAACCGATATTAATTGTTTTACGTTCTCGGATAGCTTCCACCTTTAATTTGCTATTGTTCATTCTTTAAGCTAATTTTAATAAAACTCAAAGACAGAAAATTCATTAAAAAAAATGTACTATCGAACAATAAATTTATGAATAAGTACCAAGTTATTGAAGTAATAACTTTTATAATTCAAACAGACATTGGATACATCAAGTTTTATTATCCATATTTATTACTATGGATACTAGACTAGTATACAGAGGTACAGTATGTGTCAAATCATAACGCGTTGATCTTATAATAACTGTCTACCTCTATGTATTTAATGGCACGCTTAAATTGCACAAAATCACGGGAATGTTTAATTATTGGCAGTAAAATATTTGGTTTCTGTCATTTAGAGTGTTGAAAGTGAAACTTCTTTAGGTGTGGAGGGTGGAAAAGTGAAACATTTCCTCTTCTCCGATGTTTAAAGCCAGTTGAAAGGAAAAGGTAGGAGAATCGTTTGACACGAATGCACAGTGCAAGAAGAAAGAGAGATAATCGTTTCTACCCTTCCCGCCATAGACAGTGTTCGCGCATGTGCCGCGTCCACTGTGTTAAAACGCAGCATAGGTAACCATAGCATAGGTTATCATACTGTACACTAACTGAACACGTTTTAATATTAATTTAATGTTTGTCGAAGTATTAAAGCTAATTGACGAAATCAGCTGTTATAAATGTTGAATCGTTGTTTATTGTTATCAATTCTTTTTGTTTAGTTCGTTCTTCAAAAGAAATTACTATAAAATAAACTGTATCTAACTGAATCAAAACCGTTAAGGATTTTCAACATGGTAAATGTACAGAGCCTATAGAGTAATGTTTTCCTCAAAAACCTAAAAAAACATTTTGAAAACAAAACAAAAGATCTTACATTTTAATCGCGTAAGCCTACTTAAATCAATGATTTTATTATTAGGTTTTAATTTGTAATAATTCACCTGCTTACAAGCTTCCTCAGCAAGGCTTAAGTAAATTAAATTACAAGTGAAAAATCATGGACCAAGACCAGGATTTGAACCCAGAACCTTTACCATTCCGTTGTAACGCTCTACCAACTGAGCTACACTGATCAGTCCAGATATTGGTCGATGTTATTTCACTTGTAATTTAATTAAATTAACCATTGCTGAGGAATCGTGTAAGCAAATAAATCATTACAAATTAAAAATAATAATAAATAACACCACTGTATGCTGCAAAATGAATTAAAGATTGTTTTCAATGTCGCATATGCCAGGTGTTCAGTCTATTGGTTCAATAAATGCAGTAAAACCATACAAGTGTGATAACATCGACCAATATCTGGACTGATCAGGGTATAGTCCAGTCAACGAAAATGTATAGAGGTAAATGGAAGGAACACAATTTTTGACTTTGGGACATTGTTTGGACTAGGAGGTAAACATACTAAAAGTCCCCACTCCTAACAGGTAAGCGGGGTGCAGGGGGTCCTGTAGAAAGTCTCTTTTTTGGTTTTCACTTTTATCTAAAAAAAAAAAAACTATGCGTCTTAGCCATAAGACCATTCTATATCAAATTAAAGCTCATAAAATGTGCTACAAGATTGAATTTTTCACTACCTCTCATAGCTTTTGAGATATCCGCGCTAAAAATTCGCTTATTTTTTCTCGCGTTTTTGTCTTATTTTGATAGCTAACTTGTCAGCCTTTTGTCCTACGAATATAAGGAAGGAAGTTGAAGAGCTTTAAATTTCGTTTAATAATATATGATATTTTATTACATTATCTTCAACGTTCAAAAAGATGGAGCAATTTGAACTTTACGTGTAAATTCCGAGATTTTGTTGAAAAACGTACCTATGGTTATTATTTGTTATTCCACTGTCTTAACTCTCTATATAAGTCAACACTTACGTGTTTATATCTATAAATAGTCCGTCATATATTTATATATATAATTGGAACATAAATAAATTATATGTATTATATAATATATTTTTTGGTACATACATGTAATTCTTTAAAAGTAATATTTTTGGTGTAAAGTTAAAGGTCCTGGGTTCAAATCCCAGACTTGGTCCATGTTTTTTCACTTGTAATTTAATTCAATGATTTTAGTTAAAAAAATATTTTAAATTAAGTAATTTAAGCAAATCTATACAATCGTTCATTTTAAAATTAACTCAATTATTCGTCTCGTCGTCAGTATTTACAAATTGATAGAAGTTTATACTTTTATGATAAAATATCAATAATTCAGAAGAGTTCAAGGTAATTAGCGATAGTTTAAAATGTAGTTTTATGTTTGTAGGCCTAATTTGTTCCTTAACTGTCAAGTATGGAGTAAACAAAAAGGATTGTAAAAATACAAATATTTGAAAAGATTTCTAACCTCAAAACAGATCATATAATATATCAAATGCAAAGAGAGCAATGCATACGATCAACTTTTTCTAGAACCTAAGAGTCTCGCGCAGGTTTTTTTAGAACAAAAGAGGTTTAACTGTGAACAAATCTAATTACATATAGGTTGTGAATTCCTCTGTTCGTTATTAAAAATAAAAATGTATTCAAGGTAAGTAACATCACTCAAACATTTGTCGAAAAGATGGAAATGCGATTTCTACTTTAAATTATTTTTAAATTAAGAGATTAAAAAACTAAAAAATCGCCTTTTATTTAGTTTTCTAATAAATCAAATATTTGTTCTACTACACTCAAATTAGAAAGTAAAATTAATTCGATTATTGTAAAAAGTGTTTTAGTCTTTATGAATTGTCAATATATCAAACAAATTACGGTCAATAGCCTAGAATACACGCTCGCTGTAATAGAAGAGGGAGAATCTCACTCTACACATAACAGAACAAGTGCTGTAGAATCGAGAGTACAAGCGCTACAAAAAGATAAGAGAAACAACAAGTAAATCTGAAATGAAACGAGGGAACAAAACGATGTCCGAAAAAAAAACCACCGCTGGCATTCATAACAAAATGCTTATCTCACGAAATGTAAAGTCAAGCGTAAAGTTGCTACTTGGTGAAGGGAAGTCAGATTAGCTGACAATTTCCGTGAAACATAATGACTGAAATGTAGAGGGGCCTTGTTGACAGCAAATGAATGCAAGAAGGGGAGAATTAGTAGTATTGCTACCAAAGGGGAGGAGACCCAATGGTTTACACAATGTTACTTCTTCCATAATTTCTGTTCTGGGCAAAAGTTTGAAAATAGAAAAATTAAAAAGAATTACAGTTACTTTAATAAGAATGATTCTAGATTTTCGATGCAAATTTTGATCAGTATGAATTTGTCTTTTTAAGTCACTGATAGTGGGATTGTTATTAGGTACGATAGTACTTTATGTATATTAAAAAAAAACAACAGTTATTGCTATGTGTAGTGAGGCCAATGACTCATTTTAGCCTTACCTATGTGTGAAGAGACTTGTACCTTCACACTTCCATACTTACTTTAAAATATTGTAAAGTACAAATATATTGACATACAAATGAGAAAATAATGAATTACCGTATTTAAAACAACGGTCTGGGTACTTGGCTACAGAACTAGAAATGAAATGTCAATAAAAAACATATGTATGGAAAGTAAAATATTGTATAGTTCAGAAATTATTCTTAAAACCAGAAAAATAACAACAAAAAGGCACAATAATTTATAGTAGTTTGTTTATAGTAATTTGGTTTATTGTAATTTGTTGTATTTTTACAATCTAGCAATGAATCGGAATTTTTAAACCTTGAAAATAATTATTATTCTGAAAATAACAATTATATCGAATAGAATAGAATACATTTATTACAACAAACTGTTTTTACAAACAAACATGTGCAATCACCTTATGTACAAATAAATAATAACTAAAAAAAATATTGAGAATGCCCATTTCAGAGGTATTAATAAGTCAACTATTTTTAACACAACTTACAAAATGAGGAAGCACACTATCCATTTCATTGAAAGCATGCATGTATTTTACATCATGATTCGATTGTGGTACGGTACGTTACGGTACGGTACGCGAGATTCGAAACTTATGAAACTTCTTTTTCATGAGAAGTTTTCACTTCAAAAATAAAAAACTAAAACATATTACATCAAACTATTGAGTGCCATCAAAACTTGCAAAACTACAATCAACTCTGGTTTATTATAGACAAAGTTTCAATACGAAACCTCGACAAGTCCCAGGAAACATCCATCCTGTGAGCGACCACATTATACAGAGCAATTGACGAGTTCAGCGGCGGCGACGCATGTTATTGTACACCAATATATATTTTTATACTGTAGTAGTAGCCTATATTGCCTGTTTGTTTTAATTTTATTTTGAATCTTTTACGATATAGTATCTAGGAAAATTATTATTGGTAATGTTTTTAATGCCTTGCAATATTAACTCTATGTTTCCAAACAGCTTTTGTTCTGGCATATTGATTTTTTGCTTCCAAAACAACAATAAGTTTAAATAACCAATATTAAATATTCACCTCCCCACACGCATCAAAAAAGATATAATGAATAATAAATTCTTTCTTTACCCAATTTTAATCACATTCACTTACATAAGGTATTTAAATGTTTTAATTTTAAAATCAACCTTAATGTTCTGTCTAACTTAGTAAAAATATGTGAGACAATATTATGAATATGTAACAACCATACTTTCAAACATCCAACCCAACATCGATGGTCGCTAAAATCAATTGTAACAAACGATTTTGCGTAGGTAATGCCTAGTTGAGGGTAGGTAAAATCAATCTTATTTATAAATCTTAGTTACGGAGATCAGAATTTAATATTTGTTAAGTTGAAGTAACAAATGTTTCAGACTTTGTTAATTACTAGTGGAGACCCCTGCGTGCTCCACACGACAACCCCGTTGGAACAATCTATACACATAATTAAGTTATGTTGTCTTTATAATAAAGGTGTAGGTTTAATAGTAACCTCAAAGCTAATATGGTCAATGTACAAATCAAATTAGTTCGTGTTTTTTATAACAGAAGTTATAGTAAAGGTTAAAAGAACCAGTAAGGCTCAGGTTTACACTTTAATAAAAACTTAAAAGTTAGAAATACAAATAATTGTTTCAAAGTTTGAAATCAGCTGTTAATGGAAACATTAAAGTAAACAGCTGTTTTATCTGTTATTTTATTCAATTGGTTGCTACGGTAATGAATGTAAATACATTCAAGAAATATTTGTTGGTTCATCAGTCTAGGCCTAACCTAAGAAATTTTCTCGACTAAATTTACAAATATTGAAATAAAAAATGTTTTTATGAAAATGAATTATAGCCTATGTTACTCAAGGATAGTGTAGCTTTTTATTAGTAGTAGTTTCAGAAATTACCCCCTACATACACACAAATAAACAAATTTTATCTCTTTATATTATTAGTATAAATAAGAATATTAAAACAAGGTTTTATTTCTTATTGTAATTGGAAGTAGTAAACTGTGTTCAAATCTAACTATTTTCTTCAAAATCTAAATTTAATTTATGTTTTATTCTTGCTATTGTTTCATTTCATTATAAAATTATAATAATGGAAGGCTTCTTCATTTGTATAAGATGAACAGATTTTACACTAAATAAAGAATATAAATACATCAGAAAAGTCTGCTTAATGTAGTTGGATAGTGTAGCTTTTTATGATTTTTTTCATCTGCTTCGAAATATTAGTGCAAACAGCTGAACAACAGTAACAACAATAAACATATTTATTTATTATTTAGTATGGCGCTCCCTGCAAAATATTTAGCATAGTTTGTGTTGTTTTTACGACTAACATGGCGTTGTTTTGTTTTTAAGTATATAAAGAACACGCGTGTATTCAAATGAAACTTTGTGTCAAAATTTCAAAGCAATCGGTGAAGAACTGTCGGAGATTTAAGATTTTGAACAAACGAACATTAACATTTTTATTTATATAGATTTGTGTAGTGGTTTCAGGATAGGTAAAATCTGAAAAATTCTCACGAAAATTAAACCTGTACACAAACAATAAAAAACAGGGTTGGCGAGTGAAAGAGCTGATGCATAATCTAAGGAAAATAGTAGGTTGTAAGACGAGTAGTTTGGAGTATATATGTACCACTATCACGAGTGCATTCGTTAAGCATGACATACCGCCACCCGTTCCATGAGTTCCCTTTGTGCGCAGTGAAATATTTAATTTATGTCCACAAAGGAAATGTCAGATAATACAACGCACATTGTAACGTAAGCAATTTTCCAACATCACTAGAACCGATCCCCATGTCATGGACAGTGTTTGAAAGTGTTATAGTATATGAACTAGAGTGACAGCTGTTCTAGACATCTTCAAATAGACTGATCAAATTTCTTCATTTGATTGGCATCTGTCGATTGTAATGGAGATTTCAAAGAACCTTCAAACAGTCTTGTGGATTAGGGAAGCTTATTGATATCAAGCAAACAATAGCTCAGCATGTTACGCCTGTATCGACAACCCCGTTGACTTCACTATTAATGAGAATAAGACGTCTAGGATGGGCAAGTCAATTGGATCAATACGTTTGTGTTTTGATCAACTAATTTCCTCTTTCAGAAAACTAAGGTAGACAACTGGTTCTTCATTTCTCGACGGTCCCCAAATCAGGCTTTTCCTAAGGGGTACGTAATTAATTCCGCCAATATAATTGATGATAGTTTGACAAACAATGTTTTTATGTTAAATCTTTTTGTCCTTTTTTCTTTCCTACAGTTTTTCTTGACATTTTTGTTCTTGAGGCAGTTTATAGTTATTTATTGATTAAGATGTATGTATTCTTTATCACTTTTTTTAAATAGTATAGTTAGAAGGTAATTCTATGTTTGTATTTTATTTATCAATAATAGATTATGTATCGTTTGTTGGGCTTATTTTGTCAAATGTAATTAATACAAAGGAGAATTAATAAACTTCGTTAAAAAAAAATATCTGAATAGAACAAACTGTCTCAAAGAAGTTTCATAAACATCCACACACATAATTTAAACTGTAAAATTATTCGAAAACAGTGTACTTACTTTGAAATAATTTGGATCTCTAAATTTTAAGTTAAAATTTGTATTGTTTTTCTGAAAATGTATTGCAGTTCATTTCCCTTTATATTTTGAAACTAATTATTTAGTTTATTTTGTATTATATACCGTATAGCTATGATTAATACACATCTTTAAAATTTTTAAATAGGTCTATAATAGTGTGGACCTGGCAATGCTTCGCTATTGCTCGATTTAATTTTGAGGGTGATTATCCCATTTCATCCCTTTGACTTAAGTAATTGAATTGCAAATGTTTTTTTATACTAATAAAGAATAATATTAAATAATTTTAGATGTATAGTTTGTAGGAATTTCGCTCAATTTACTTTTATTGTATAGGGTTAGCTACCCCTTTTAAATATTTTGGTTTGTCGTGACGATATTCTCTAAAAAAAATACCGTGTAAATTGTGAAATTTTTAGTTTTTGAGAATATAGGAAAAGTAAGCGGACTGTCATTTAATGTTAATGGTATATTCCATTTCATCCTTTTGCCTTAAGTAATCAATTGCAAATAGTTTTGTATATCCTTTAAAAAATAATATTACATAATTTTAGCTTTCTTGTGGGAAGTTAGTTGAATTTATATTTATTGTATATGGGTAGCAACCCCATTTCAATCCCTTCTAATTGTGAATATAAACCACCCAGGGACCCACTCAAAAACAAATTTCATCAAAATTGGTCCAGCCGTTTAGGAGGAGTTCAATGACATACACACGTACAGAAGAATTATATATATATAAAGATGAGTTTCTCCCCTAATGTTACTATTAAAAATATAAGTTCATATTGCGGCCAATTAATTTTAATGTATGACCTCTTAACTCTGTATTCTCTCTGAGTTCGTAAGGAATGGCGATTTGTGGAACATAAATTGAAAATAAATACAGAGAATAATTCATTTGTTTTATTTAATGAGGTGGCCTATTAGTACATTTCAACTATTACTTTAATCATGTAATGTAATAGCAATAACTACACAAAACTAGCTTTTGTCGAAGGCGAGGGCAAATAATCTTTAACAAGTGTGTAGACCTAAGTAATAACTTCACTTTCTCTCTGTAAATAATATTTTAGGGATTTCTATAATATTACTTTCGTACATTTTGTATTAAAGGAAAATTACGCTTTATATCTACAAGTTTGCTCCTTATAAACCTGATCTATATAAAAGTAGTTCGTCCTGAAGGAAACGGCACGCTTTACTAATTCCACTGGGATTGTGGCAACACACTCCTTGTAGTCTTAAACAAAATTAGGTGAAGTCAAAGTCAAGTCTAATAAAGGCTAAGTTAATGCGCGCGCAACTCGGAAGAAATACACCCGAATCCCTCACTCGGATAAATACATCTTACCCTTTGTTTAATGAAATTACTATACGTACCGCCAACTCTTAAGTGAGTGATGTGAGGAGGCTTTGTGTTTGCTACTAGGAGAAACAAAAGTTACTAAATGACTTTCCTTCTTATAACTCTTTTTAGGTGCTTAGGAAAATAATAAGTATCAGTTGAAATAATGTATTTTAAATTGTAAGACAACATATCTATATAAATAAAAATGCAAATGTTCGTTTTTTAAAAATCTCAAATCTCCGAAAGTTCTTCACCGATTACTTTCAAATTTTATCACAACATTACATTCGAATACAAGCATGTTTTTGTATACTTTTTGAAGAACAGCAGCATCTATTGAACATAAAAACAAAAAAAATATATACTAAATAGTTTACGGCAATGGGAGCGCCACAGTAAATCCTACTAATATTATAAATGTGAAAGTTTGTATGTTTGTTTGT
>JAGFPH010000163.1:571389-604908 GCA_018207615.1 Philaenus spumarius | reverse complement strand
TTTTAAATATTTAAACGGCCGCCATTTTGAAATTTACCATTTGATCAAGTTGATTTTTTTAAGTTTGGTAGTTTTGGACTAGTTTTACACACATACCGAATTTCAAAAGGATCGGTTGAAAAACCTCAGAGAAAAAAATATTTTATGAAAAATACAAAATGGCGGATATCTGGGCAAATATGCATTTTCGGACATACCTTCATAGGAACTTTTTTCTTTACTTTTGTATCAGGAATCACATTTCAAAGTCTGTAAACGTTTTTTTTGGACACCCTGTATAGTTTTCTAGCAAATTTAAGCCTATGTGCTATGGACGAACATATACGTCCGCTTTAAAATATCAGTGATTATTACGTAGAAAGGTTGAAAAATAAAAAAAAAAATAATTTCTACTAATTTAGACTATAAATATAAAAAATAAAAGGTCAGCTGATAGCATAGGAAATACGAAACTTGCTTAGCAGTGAATGTGTTAAGGATCCACTATCATATTGAATATCCTCCTTCACCTGAGCTACCGGTATGTATTTTAAATGCACAAGTATTTACAGGCATTCTTAACCAGTTCAAATCTATATATAGGCTATATAAAACCAAATACCACTCACTGACTGAATCACTCACTCATCACGATTTCTCCAAAACTACCGAACGGGTTGCAATACAATTTGGTATGTAGCTTCCTCTAGGGCCATATGCGTTCGCTAAGAAAGGTTTTCCAAAAATTGGAAATTTTAGGGGATTTTTGGGGGGGTCAAAGTTACTAGAAAAAAAACACCAAAAGTATTGGAATGACATTTGTTATGTAGCTTCCTCTAGAGCCCTAGGTGCTCCCTAAGAAAAGTTTCCAAAAAATTCTAAATTTTAGGGTGGTTTGGAGGGTCAAAGTTACTAAAAATCTCCACAAGAAACACATAGTGTACTATATTTATTGATATGTTTTTATTGCTAATATACATTTAACTTTGATTTGTCTATCCGAGCAAAGCCGGATCGGGGTGAATAAACATTAATTACTATTCGGCGAAACTTTGGACCGTGTGCGAAGCCACGGGTACAACAGCTAGTAATAAATAAATAAGTCTATTGTTGATACAGTAATCAGCTGTTTGCTTTAATATGTCCATTAACAGCTGATTTAAACTTTGAAGCAATTATTTGTATTTCTAACTTTTAAGTTAGGTTTTTATTAAAGATAAAAAAGGTTAAGGTACTTTTAACCTTTATTATAACTGCTGTTATAAAATATCCGAAATAATTCGATTTGGACATTTAACATTATTTACCATTTTAGCTTTGGGGATATTATTAATCCTTTTATTATAAAAAAAAACCATAATTTGTATATAGAAGGTTCCAATGGGGCTGGTGTGTGGAGCACGCAGGGGTATCCTTTAGTTATTAATAAACAATATTTGTTACTGTTGTAACACTTTATTTATATTTGTTTGTGAATTGTAAATTTATCAGGAAATTCTAAGTAGATGTAAAAGCGTACTAAAGTATAAGCATAAAATATACTATTGTGTATCATATTGTGTATGTTTACACAGCAAATTAGTCCTTTAAAACTCATTTGGAAATATTAAGATATCTTTGAGATTACCTTCAAACGCAATAACGTAAAGGCTTTCTTCATTTCCAGAATATAGCCTAGTACTTTAGTTGCCAATATACGTTTGTAATAGCGATCTCAGCTGTGGTTTAGACATGATAACAGATGTTAAACAAATCACTTACAAGTAAGATATCTGTTTCAAGTAAATTTGATCAGTCAATTACTAAATATATTAATATTTCAAACAATATTGTCCTCGTACAATCGTTTTATGTACAAAATTGCTTACTTCACAACAATGTAGGTTCAAATTAACCAACTTATTGCCATGGAGTAAGGTTTTTGGGGAACTATTTTGTACAGTTCTACATATCGTACGAGTGCTCTTGACCATAATCAAAATAATCCTGCTTGAAAACAAAATTATATTTTACAATTACAGCTTAGAATTCCACTAATTTTTAAGCTTTTTAAACTAGATTATATACATATTAACATACAAATAAAAAATAGAGCGAGTCTAAAATTAAATGTAAAATATCAAGATCATAAACCACTTTAATAATTATTCTCTGACTTTGTAGTAAAAATGTACGTAGAAGAATCCAGTATATACAAACTAAATACTTACGTATAATTAAATGTTATATCATATTAATCATCATGTTTGTATAACAATTTCTGTTTATAATTTCTTCGGCGTTAATTTTTATGAAAATATTTTATTGTTTGTTTTATGACATTTTCTTTTCATTTCTAAGTTTCCTTTAACTAAACTATACAATATGTTTTATAATACAAAATAAGTTACTAAAGTAACTCTAAAACCCTATACATTTTTGTGTATTGTATTAAGCAACTGTTAAAAATTTCGTCAAAATCTGATACACTGTTTTGTTTTCAACAAACATACACACAAAACTTTTCCTTTTTTAATATTGTAAACTCATCTTTGAAAAACATATACACTTTTAATAATTTTCAATGAATTTGTTCATCTGTTATTGTTAAAATGTTTCTGAGAACAAATCCATACTGAGTTATATCAAGATTATTATCATAACCTTTTGAATAAATCGTATAGTTAATAAAAAAATACTTACCTTTATCAAATTATACTGTTTTATATTTTTATAGAACAGAACATTTTCGCAATTTTTTTACAAATACGTGCCAAGATATAAAACTTTAAAATTAAAATTTGAATACAAATATTCATTCAAATATAAAAATTTCATTTTCACATGTTATTAAATTCATGTGAAAACTATTAGGTACTTCAACTGCAAAAACAGTGGCCGCTAAATATGTAACAGTCGTATGAGATCAACGTTTTACATTATCTCGAGCAAGCTAAAAGTGACAAAACAGAAAATTTCATGTCAATTTATTTTTTCAACACAAATATCAGAGATATTCCCTTCCATACCTCAGATCACAGAATACCGATGACAGATATTTTTTTTTAAATTATCGAAGTCTCCCGCTTCGCTTCATTGGAGAAATGTATTGACAATTTCCTGTCTAAACACGCCAGCACAATACGTGTAATTGCTGCTGACAGCCGTATAGACTGATAACGTTCTTGAAATAAATACAGCTAAGGCTTATGAGATGATGTTTTCATTTGTGCAAATGTGTGTATTTCTTGATAATGTGTGTTGTTGTATTAGTTTATGCAACTGTCCTCCAAGATTTTATTTCTGCTAGTACTTTATAATAATAATATGTCCAGGGGTTTAATTCAACGTAATGGTATCGTATACTAAATTAATAATATACTGTAACACAAATTAAAAATATTTGATAAAATAAAACAAAATGTGTATTTCAATATATATTTAAAAAATAAAAACTATATGAATATGAGGTAAATTGTAAATGAACTGAATAAGCAAGAGGGCCTAAAAGGGAAACTCTATTTTGTATACCTGACATTAATAAAGTTTAACTAAATTGTAATTTCGCTTAAAGTAATTTAAGGTAGAATGTATTTTCCTTGAAAACGGTAATACTTTACTAGTAATGATTGAACATGCACATGATTAAGTTTAACATGCTTCTGTTAATACAGTATTGAATCCAGTCAATTGTGTATGTATTCATAATCATTAACAACTTAAACTAAATACATAAATACTAACCAGATAAATAATAATGCATAATGAATAAATGATTTTTTAACAAATACAATTAAATAACTAATGAACCTATGACAAAAGTCTAAATTATTCAACAGAGCAAAATTTTTTAAATAGTAATTTAAGCAATTTCTGAGATCTTAAAATAAATATTAGTTTTGTACAACCCGTTAAAGGCATTTTAACTTTTCACAAAGTTTACCTCAAAGTATTAGAGTATAAATAAACAAATATAGATCCTTACAACAAGTTATCAATTTAAAAGAGATAATTTTATATCTAAAATTGACCGTACCATTTATGCTTTGCTTGTAAATAGAGTTATTTTGTTAATGGAAGCCTTTATATGCTTGAACAACAAAAACAGCCAGCAATAACACAGAATAAATCTACATTGACATCACACGGACACGAAGCTTATCAGATTAGCATTTCATTAGTCAGCCTTTCTGTTAGTTTTAGTTATTTTGTTTTTGTGACAGTTTGTCATATCTGATACAGGTTTTCGCAATCCCACTATACAACCAACACAAACTGACATTTCGATTTGTATTACATAAATTACCCTTACTGTTCTCACATTCCCCTATAACCAACTGTTATTTTCACTTTATAATTAAATTAATCTTTAAATTTACTGAAATATTTGACAAGTTAACTACTGTCATTTTATTTGTAGAAGACTTAAAAATATATGAACTGCTTTGTAAATAAAATCAGACTCCAGTACATGAAAATTTTGGTTATTACTTAGTTTCTTCTAAGTATTTTGGAGTACCAACATTAAAGACATAGGTTATGATTACAAATGAGTGCAGCACAGCCATAATCAACTCCTATAAAAGTGAGTATATACAATATAATATAACAGCTGATTTCACCCATCATCTATTCTGTAATACAACAAAACCTTTCGTAGTTTATAATTTGAGGTTATGTTTGCAACTTCAATCAATAATATTTTTATGTCTTGTAAAGATTTTTTAAATACGAGTTATAGAACTAATATAGGCTATAATCCGTTAGAATTTTTGCTTTGAGGAAATAAAATGAATATATATACAACTTTGCATCATCATTGCATTCGTTTATACAAATTTAAATTCGTTTAACTTCGGAAACATTCGTACATCTTCGTATAATATAATAAATAATAATATAATATAAATAATATAATAATAAACATATTCGATTATTTCTTCATTATGATATTAACAAATTCTAAATAATAATTTGTATATAAATATGAAATAAAAACAGGTAAAGATACTATTTTTATCTTTATTTTGATATATATAATAAAATATTATATAATTAGAAAACTTTCACAAATAGGCCTACAGTTTTATAAAATCATATCTAAATATCATTATATATGTGTACTCATTTACCAAGTTAAAAATCTCCCAAGCATCGTTAGGAAGGCCTATATAAACTAGTTGTACATATTTATGGGTTTAAAGGAATTTTTATATGAAAACAAATCAAATAACCATGCGTTACAGAAAACATTGTTGGATATTAAAAAAGTATGTTTTAATTTTTTTCATATTATTATTTACAAAATCAGGAAATAAATTATTTTAGTAATAATTCTATACTAATCTTTTAATTTATGAGGAACAATAAATAAACAGTCTAAGTTTAACATTACAACTCTAGCTATATTTCCAACACGAACAGCAAAACCGCAAAGAAAATATTGTGGCAGTAAAATAAAGCATTATTGCATAGGTTGTAAACATTCAATGTATAATAATCGTATTAAGATCTTTGGACAAAGTTAATTCATTGATACTTCGACAGTAGAAAAAAATGTACTTCTTAATTCTGTTTTATTTTGTGTCATGAATGATGCACTTGCACAAATAATTAACGATATTTTGTTTGTGTTTTGACAGAAAAGGGTCAATAAATTTCTCCAATCAGGAGCAACAGAAACCAGAACACACTTTTTGCCAATTGTGACTAGCGCTGAGGTGTTATTCAGCAGAGAATTGGTAATCCACATGAGGAGTAATTCCCTGAGAACAAACACGAATATTGCTGAAGTTTGGTGAGTCAAGAATGAAGGCTGAACGAAAAATTTATTTTAAAATAAAATGTTTTAAAATTAAACACTTACAGTCAAATCACTACAAATAAGTGAAAAAGAGAAGCAAATTTCTGTTCACTTTAGTTTATCATTTTTCAATTTTATTTAATTTCCTAAAGACAAATTTAACAATGTTTTTTATACTCTCTGCTACACAATATTATAAAGACATGTCTTGAATCCATTTTTAAATTTTAACGCTTTACCCAAAATCTTAAATGGAAACCACACCTAGTAATAAACTCAAATGGAAGTGTACGTAAAAAAAAATCAGGCCACAGGTTCTGCAGATATTAACAAAATAGTTCAACATTGTTTTCTATTTTACCATTTTATATTTGTACACAATTACAAGTGAGTAGGTCTAATCATTATTATCAATTAATTGCAAATAACTAAGAATATCTAAATGATGCGGAAAAGAGTAAATTTAACTTAAATATCACGGATACACACCATATCTTTCCTAAAGTAGACCAGCATTTCATAATTGTAATTTTGACATTGTAACACATACTGGCTGGAAAAACAACCTTTTTAGATGAATCTTTTAACAAAAGTTTTGTTTTTCTTGAACAGAAGTTTTGTTTTTCTTATATTAGAACAGAAAAGTAAATTTTTCGATATTCTTAAAGATGCAATGGTCAGAGTTGTTTTCAGTATTCGCCTAAATGTTTCATTTTTAAAAAAGAGTGGAATTTTTTCAATTTGAAAGTTTGTTTGGCTGCGGGGAAGGAGGTGAGTTGGTACGCCAATGGCCAACAAAGAAATAGTTTCCCAAACACCTATTATACACATCTCCTATATAAAAATACCCTTAGGTATAATGTAATCAGGATATTCATATCTCTTGCAGTTTCAAATTACTAAGGTTGAAAGTATTTTTTTTAAATAATTTATAAGTAGCATTCTATGACGAAATGTGTTTTGTGTATGTACCAAGAATAAAATTAATAGTAATTTCTTTACTTCTCATAGTTAAAGTTATTTCTTCCTTCCTGATTATTCTGTAATAAAAAAACTTACTATCTCATATGTAATTAAAACTCTTCAATTGAATTTCAAAACTCTTATTTTTAATTCATAAAACAAGAGCTTGAACAACCGATTTTATATATAGTTTGCTTTGAACATTACTTTGTTTACTTTTGAATATGATCTTGACCATTACCTTGTAGTTGACTTTATTCATTAAAATCGGTTCAGTAGTTTATTTACTAGGATGAAAGCCTCCTGCACAATTTCCTTATAAAGTCTTGGTGTTAAACTAATAACCATCCTCTTGACGTCATAATCGGGTAATAAAGATAACGACTACAGTTATCGAAGCTTTGGGTACCCAATGAAGGTTTAGCTGAATTTCCGTTAGTTGTTCCAGTCAATATTAAGTGTACTTAAAATTTTAATCAAAAAGTATTGATACTACAATGGCGGGAGGGGGGGTAATTAGTTACTTCAATCAGGTAAATATACATTTTTAAATCCACAAACTTAGACGTAATGGTCATTACATAGTGTTATCTTTTCTTTACCTTTAATATTGTTAACTTTACTACTACTAAAAAGTTTTCTAACTATTTTCCTTTCCAGGAGCTGGACGTAAGTTATTTGTAAAGTTAAATGATTTTCTTGTTCACTAAGTGAAGAAGTAAGTTACTTTTGCATCAACTTTTGGGATAAAGGTCCTAACTTGGCAAAAGAGGTGTTAGTTTTCTTTCCTTTATAATGTGGTGTAACTTTTGAATTACCGAATTCCTCAGACTTTTATTTCAAAGGTCTCGCAAATTCCAAAGATGCACCAAATAGATTGTATTGGTAAATCTTTCTTTCGTGTTTAATTTATCTTAGGAAACATCTGATTATTTTAAAGTTTGGGTAATTAGTAACAAAGTGAGGTGAACAACACAGAAGGGGTTATTAATGGTTAAAATTCAATATTTTGGTATTCAAACTACACAACGATTAAGCGAGGACATTTGAAACCGTGTGTAGACCATGTGGGTGTTTATTTAGTAGGAATAGTGAAATGTACATTTTCTCTGTGTATTTAAGGTGATGCCTTAAAGAATTAAACTATAGCTTTAAAAACACCTAACCTGATACACATTATTATAACATTTGTATTTATTAAAATTTAATTTCCCCATTCTGCTTTATTTATTTTGTATTCATATTTTTTTACGTTTGGTTTTTATTTATAGACTATATTTTGTTAAGATGCTTAAAATGAAATTAATGTTTTAAAATAACATTTATTGATATGCAGTAATTGGAATAACAAAATATTATCTAGGACTAACCTTATACCTATTGTTTTTTCTAAAAATCAGAGGTCATTTGAACCCAAAAACATTATCCAACTCTACTCAACCAAGCTAGCTTAAACGTGAAATAACCTTAGTAGTTACGCCTAAGTATTCTTCAGGAGGAAAATATATTGGTTGGGGATAGTCAAAAGGACATTACTATCTTAAAATGTCGATAGACAGTAGGTACCTGCGTAGTAGTGGGAGAAAGCGTTGCTGTTGATATGCATTACCATGACAACCAGTTGTATGAAATGACAGATGAAAGAGCTGGTTAGGTGAACCAACTTCAATAATACATAAGTAATAGTTTTAAAATAGACCTATTCTTGACCAATATGAGTTACTTTGAATAGTGTTTTAAAGTTAGTATTTGTATAACTAATGTATCAATCCGAGAAAGTATCGTTTAAAAAGATGAAAAGATAAATTCTGCATGGCTTCCCTAGTTATGACAATATTTATGTCAGCAAATTTAATAAACTACCAAAGTTTCAAAGATTACACAATTTCTCATAATGTTCCTCCAAAATACACTTTATATATTATAAGATGAGAAGTTGTGAAATGATTTCCTAGTAAATTTCAACTTAAATGTCAGCGTCGTTTTTTATCGTAACCACTTTTGGCTAGTCTAAAATATGAAATACAGGTATTTTTCAAAATTATTTACGGTACTAAGAAAGTTGTACGGTATGTTATTTGAATAATCTATTAGGAACATTAAAACTAAATTATGAAAATCATGTTATTTGGGTGGGTGGTGCCGGGGACACTTTGGGTAGTGTGTTTATACATTCAAAGCAAAAGTAAGGTGATTTGTCGAAGATATCACACCAAAACGTAAATCATATTTTAACAGCAGCTTACTGGAACATACTGCTGCAGTCTGTCACAGCATACACAAGATCAGTCTACCATAGAATACATTGTAGCCTATCTGATTGCTTTATTTATAAATAAATGGTTATAAATACCTTGTGTGCCTCAACAATCCATGTTTGTTCAATACGTGTTGTTAGTGTATAGTGTTTTGTGTTAATTGTCAGCCTAAAGATGCCGTCAGTGATACGGTAAAACATGTCGCGTCAAAAAAAAAACAAGAATTGTTAAGACAAACAAGGTAACCATTTATCAATCTACGATCATTAACATTTTGACACTTGCTGTCATCTACTTCATGTTTATAAATCTTCATATAACTCTAGGTCAAATTCTTCCATTTGGTATATGCTGTTTTCTATTTATTTTATTTATTTATTTTGTTTACTATGTTCAAAGTAGTATATCCAATAGGATCTAATATAAACGACACTGAAACCTTATTTTATATTTGTTTATTCAAAATAATAAAATACAGAGCACAAGAACAAATAACTACAATTCAGTATTTCTTTCGACAACAGAAAACATGGTTTCTGTTATTTGCGTTAGGCTTAAGCCCTACTACTAGTACTTGCTTCTCAAACATGTCACTGAAAGCATATGGATTAGCTAAATCATTAACGACTGACATAATTATTTCACGCAGGTCGCTAATGGTTGTGGATATTTTGTGTAAAAACTGTTTTATATATATATACATATATATACTCACGCATCAGGTGGTGCTAGACGAGGGTAGTTATAAGGTTGTGAAAAGTCCGATTTACGGAATATCACACGATGTCTAAAGACGTTGTGAATCAATCAAAGTGATTCATCACTATATGGCAAGTAACCAATGGTTTCTAAGAAGCAAGTTCCGAGCTCGGCAGAAACATTTTACGTTCCTAACAAAAGTATAACTTGTTAACTATATCGTATAGATTACCAGTTATCGGATTCTATTGGTTATCCTGAATGAATCAGGACCCTTGATTAGACACCACACATCAGAAAGTTTCAGATTCAGTGATGAAGGGTTTCTCAATAATGAATGATGTTTGGTCAAGTAAAATCAAGGATCCGAGTTGTTTCTTATAAATAAATGTATATAAAACTAGTTTGGGTTAGAAAACCACACATTAAGTACAAGTTACATGGTAATAGTGTTCCACAGTGAACATTGCTCTGATGTTGTTAATACTATTTTAAAATATACTCTGCTTTATTAAACAATACGATTCCAAGACAACAATAGCCAAAGTAATCTGGGGTCAACAGACACATGACATCAAATCTTATGTTTCTGTACCGTTTGTTTTCGCCACAAAGTACTCTTCGAATGTCACAAACAACACATTAAGTTTAATTATGAAACAAGTATACTATCTGCATTGGTTTAAGCAAAATACCAAATTCACACAACATACGTACTAGTAAAGGTTTAAATCACCATTTGTTTTGTCTAAATACACTCTTAACCCTAATCGATTTTACCCATTTTGGAAACGAGTTAGATAATCCAACTCAGCTGATTTAAGTTTTGTAAAATTTTCATAAAACTATACTTCTATATAATATAAATTATAATAAAGTCAAATTAGCAATTTATTGTATTCCCAACATTTAACCTTTGTATTAAAAAATCTTGTTTCGGAACTGAATAGAAACGGCAAAATATATAATTTGGATATTTGACCGATTGTATTTCACAATGTGAGGAGATTTAATTAAATATATTTTCCAAAAGAAATGACTTTTGTAGTTTCACATTTCTAGTTGTTTTGGCACTTTGGACCTAAACCAACTAAACTTGTATCTGTTAAATATAAAACTAACGTGCATTTTATAAACCAATCAAACTTACTAGACAAACTTGTTTTATATTATGTCAATAACACCTGTCAAAACTAATTATAGACGTTTTCTTTACATTTAAAATGTGTCATACCTGTTTTTTTAAACGAACGTGACCTGTAACTAAAAACAGGAATATCTTTTTTCCTACAACGTTTAACTCCGCTATGCCATTCACAGCCCCGGGGCCACATTACTAAGTGATGTTGGAAGGAGGAGTGATTACGCCTCTCTAAAAAAAATCAGACCAACCTACTAGCCAAAAAAGTACCAGATTTCTTTATAATTACAAATATTTAAAAACAATTCTTTAAGATTGTTGGAGGATTACATCTCAGTTCAGACTTCTTGTAAATTTATATAACATTAAGTGATCAAGTAAAAAAAATTAAATAACCCATTCTTTATTAACAAATATACTGATTGGGGTTACTTTAAAAATATCTTAGAAGCCAATGTTAATGAGTCGGTTAACATTGATCAGCTTTAAATAAGAAGTCGAGGAATTTACTAACGTCAGTCAAAATGCTACATGGAGTAGTACATATGTAATATGGAGAAAAACTCAAGGTTTAATTTATCCTAGAGAGATAAAAGAACTGCTTGCTGCCAAAAGGAAACTGCAAAAAAAACACCAAACAAGAGCTCCGCAATATAAAACGGCTCTCAACAGGATTACGCAGCAGTTAGGAAAAGAAATTATGGAAATAAAGAATAAGTCCGTAAATATTTCTATCCAAATTGACGAGTGACAAAAGTACTGAGTTTTCGCTCTGAAAAGCGATCAAGTATCTGAGAAGAACCAATTTCCCATAAGCCTCCAATTTTGCGGACGGTCAATCGGCTAAACAGTCAGGATAAAGCAGAGACTTTTGTGAATCATCTTGCAAGTATATTTCAACCAAAAGAGAGTAAAAATTATATGATTTGTGAAGATTTCGAATAGATTGACATGCTCATTCCACTGACCACTATCAAAGAGGTGCGAGAGGTAATTAACAACCTTACGGTTAATAACGTGCCTGGCTATGATCTCATCAGCTATTAAAGCAATTACCCAAAAGAGCTATGGTTAAATTAACATACTTATTAATTCCGTAGTTCGTTTAAAGCATGTTCCTAGCCTATGGAAAGTAGCTGAAGTTGTAATGATACCGAATCCCGGCAAGGAGCCTCATGAAGCCTCGTGCATTTACTTTTTGATGAATTTACAGTTATGAATCTGAGACAACTTTATGTCAAAACTATAGCAATTTATATTTTTTTAACTACCGAGATATTTTCGAAATTACCGATCATCAACGTTTGACACGCAGCTCAAAATCGCTTGGAGTTTTAATTAAAAAATTAAGTAAGACTTACTCGGTCACGAATTTGCATTACGTAGCTCAAGTTTTATAAATGAATCTTCCTGATAACTTACTTTAACAACTTTAAACTGCAGACATTTAATAAAAATATTACCAATTTGCTTCTGGACTTGGGAAGGGACGGTACTGAGAATGTCATTGCATCCATTTACAGGTAGCAAATTTATTTACCCTCGTTTATTGTCATACGATATCTCGCTCACTAAATATTGTAAATACTCAGTGTGTTGATACAGTATTAATTTGTTGACCCGGATTGTTCTGGTCCGATATTGTCTTGACTTTCTCCGTTTGGCACTTCCCACTCAACCTATATTGTATTTAAATTGTAATTTCTAATGTGGACTAGGCCTAAAATATGTCTTCCTTGTTGTGGATATTTCAGGTGCGACTCGAGCCCACGCACAGGCTAATGCCTATGTGGGCACTTTCCCTTGTATTTAAAAATATGTATTTTTTATACTGTTATTATAAGGAAATAAAGTTAATTGAATTGCATTGAAGCAAGTTCTTATAGGCCTATATCACTGTTACCTATCATGTCTAAAGTATTTGAAAACTGGATCCTGAATAGACTGAATCCACTAATTCAACTCAGCGGTTTAACACCATCGCATCAGTTTGGTTTTAGAAATCGACATTCTACTAATGATCATGTTCATGGGATCCCTGATGTCAAAGATAGATCGCTTGAAAATGGTTAAAGGAAATTTTAAGTTTACCGGTATATCAAATGGTAAATAGTTAAGAGATTATTAAAATAAATAAACTAAAGTAAAATAATAATAATTACTTTTCTTTTTAAAAATACGAGTAGGTTTTACTTAATTATAATAAAATTGATCTCATTATTATTGAGGATAGGTTATAACTATTATCTAACGATGCAGAATATGGGATCAGTATTATCTGTACGATTTACTGCCAAGGAGAAACTAAGTCCAATAATATCGAAATTTCTGTATACTTGCTAAAGTTAAATCTTTAGGTGTGTTTGTTTTAATTTCGTATATAAAATTGCATTCAACAATTTTTAAAATTGACATTAAGTCACACAAATTTGAATGTTAGATTAAGTTTAATAAATTACATATTTATCATTTTAACTACAGTTATTCAAAAATTGTATTATTGTACAAGTTCTTTGGATTCTTTCCCGTTTTCCTATTAATGATGTGTAACAACCACTTTATACAAATTAATTTCACCACGCAGTTATAAAATTTTACATGGTAGCTAATTTAACTTTCTTACATTATCTGTGTAATTACCCCGTGAACCATTCAAATACTCGCACGATTCGCGTGATAAAATTACGGTTGATGTGTGATGAGCAGTAATCATAACCAGATGTGTTTAAGTCGACATTCCCACGGATTACTTGTACCAGTTATCAAAACCCGTATGCATAATTTGATTGAATGGAGTGGATTTGTTTATAATACATTTAGGTCGAGGATTTAACGAATTTGTTTTATTAATCTTATAATTGATACGCTATATGTGGCTATTAAGTTTTAAAATAACTAATAAGTTAACTATATAAGTTTGCAAAAATATTTGGGCAAAAATATGAACACACATCAAAAAAGTATAAGGATATTTTCAAAACATTAAAGTTTTTTATTTTAAAGTAAATTCAATACTAAAATAAATATTGAATTAATGTAATTTAACCAACTTTAAAGTAAAACAATCGAGTTTATAAACAAAATAATATAATGTTTAAGTTTGTTTAGAAAAAAAATATTTGGTAACTAAAATAATATAAATTATAAAAAATGAAACAAAGAATGGACAAGTAAAGATTACTTCATTACAGAGAAGGTCCTCCTCTATTCTTCATGCCTGCTCGTAGCCTTCTCTGCATGCTCTGGATGATGTGACCCTTCAGCGTTGCGGGATCGAGTGACAGTGATGTTACAGAAGCTCGCAGACGTCTGCAGAGTTGTGATATCTCATATAAGGAGGGACACCTTTGAAGCATGCCCTATACACGTTAGGCAGGATTTAAGTCTGGATACTGTGCAACCAGAGCAAAACACGAATCACCTCCGTATCAAGCCAGCCGACAATCATAGCCGAAATGTGTCAAGTTTTGTTGTTGTGCTTAAGATGGAAATGAGGAACAATCGCACCAACATAAGAACTCACCATAGGTTCAAGAATGGTTTAACGATACGTTCTTGTATTCACGAACTCTTCCGGGAAAGTTATTTCAGTTCTTCCAACCGACACACCACAATGATACGGCCCCTGTTGGGTAAACCTCCTGAAGGGCTGTCAGTCTTCTCTGTTTCCAGATCACCTCCAAGCTCTTACTCAACGATTCTCATGGTAAAACCCAAAGCTACCCAAATGTCAGTACAAATGCTGTGCTGTCCAAACCACAATCTGCACTTTCTGACTGGCGTTGAAAGCCTTAACTACCTGTACTTAACCCATTCCTGCTACAATCCTCCCCACTCCAATTCATTTCATCCACGGAGAGAATGATGTTGACGCTCCATGTCAGTAATCAAGACAAAAACCACGAGATAATGTGTATTAAATGACTAGATCAGAAACAAAATTAATGAGAGTGACCACTGCAATCCCAAATGCCACCGATTGATTATCTGTGAGATAAAGCTAGAGTGAAAGATCATGAATTACCGAGAAATCTAAGGGTTCCACAGTAACTGAAGAGTCCAAGTTTGGAAATCTATTAAAAGCCGATCAGTATAAAAAGTAGATAAGAAAGATAAAACTTAGTTTATATTTGTTCCTAAGGAATATAAATTTTAAATTTTTAAATATCTTTAGACTTTTTGGATGTGTGTGTTCTCACCTCCCCAAACTTCAACCATTAATAGATATCAACAAACCTTAAAGCTTTGTACAACATTATTTTATAGGAATAGACCTATAGATAAACAGCAACATAAATAAAAAATAGAACATAGAAAAAATAGAACCTATAGATAAATAAAAAATGTGAACATATTTCAATAATATTAAACTACAATGAAGACAAATAATAACTATGGTAAATGGTGAGAATCATTGCCCTTGCTGGAAGTCTATAACAAATATGTGTGGCTTATTGTTTATAACTTTTTTTAAATCAGTTTTTGTAATAGTTCCCTGTGAGCCAGGAAGAAGGTAAAATTTGAAACGCTTACTAACAGCCATGAAAAGTTGGCAATACTGCATAACTGCTGTTAACAAAAAATGTATCAATGGACAGATTCATAATCCACGTTTGCGTGAAAGTGACAATTTGACCGATGCTTCAAAGGATTTTCGACGTCACTACAATTTAGGAAGACATGATCATGTTTCATCTTACTATGCGGTCAAAATGGGAGGAGGTAATTTCAGCTTTAAAGAAGAAAACGGCTCTCTATAAACTCATGTAACTTTACAGAATATTGAAGCTAATCGGGCTTTGTCGCAAGAAGTCCTAGACGTGAAGTTCGAAGACACGCATCAGGTTGGTGCCTTATCGGACCATTGGAAAAATATATCACTAAAAACGTTTGAATACCGGGTGAAACGCATTACCCTACTAATGGATTCGTCCATAAACGAAATTTCCGATATTCTAAACACACTAAAATCCCAAGGTTACCGTTTTGTTGCAGTATCATCACATGATACTGAGTCCAAGAGTCCAAGAGTATTTCTTGGAGAAAGATGGAGAAAATATTTGTCAACTCGATATGTTTTAATGTTTGAAACTTGTATGATAGAATAAAGTGATAACTTTTCTCATGTCAACAATCCGTAGTGCCACGATTCATACTGCCCATTTAAAAACTCACCAACGAGATCTTGGGCTCTTGGGGCTCTTGGGTAACCCCGTAATTCTTTGACATCGAGTTCACCAAACATATTGGATTGTTAACTACTACAGATAAAACTTAAAATTTATCATTTAAAAGCCCTCGAACGGTTGAACATATTTTCTTGAATTGTAGATAAGAACACTCTCGATCAAGTCACCTTTTAAACAAAAACAAAACTAAATAAAAATCGGTTCACCCGTTTGGGAGCTACGATGCCACAGACAGATACACACGTTAAAACTTATAACACCCCTCTTTTTGTGTCGGGGGTTAACAGATAGTTTACATCACTCGACCAAGAACAATTTTGGAGTTGAATTCTAGATTTAAAGAGGAGATTTGCAAGATTGCCATAAAAATCTACGCATCCGATTAGATGGGATGGTTTTAAAACTTTCAAAAGCTTATTTTAACTTTTTTGTGATTTATTTAAAAAATATATAAAAAAATAGTATTATCTTTAATCATGTTCTGTTAAATGAATAACATGGAGTAGTTGGGTGGGTTTAAATAAATTTCAACCTGTTATCAATCGATAAAAACATGACAAAAGACCGCAACAAGTTTCTTCGTTTTAATCAATTTGTGAACAGTCATTACGTTTCTAAACGGATGGTTTGTATAATTGGACACCTTCAGCTTGTATACAAGTACTTCCGAGTACAAATTTATTAAAGCAGAATGTAACTTGTCGGAATGAACGACGAACGTAGCTCAAACATTGGAGCGGAAATCTGTTTATTAGCAGCAGTTTGAATAGGTTAATGACACATATACTGCTGCGCCGTACCGTCGTAACATACACCTGACGCATTTCAATATGCAACCATTAACATCTGACACTCACTGCCACCCGCGTTTACTTGTTCGTTTAGAAATGTTTTCACTAATTTATACACACCGAGGCGAAAATATCACAATATTTATTTGCGTTCGTTGTTGTCTGGGTTTTTATAACATTTACATTCGTTGCTAATTGGTGCCGGCTTTTTGCTTAGGTGCTGCTGTAATATCTTGCATATTGTTACATAATTTGATTGCTTACGTTATTACGAGCAATTAATTAAAGTTTAACACATTATGAGTTATTTGAAGTGGAAATAATTAATGCATAAACTTTGAGTGAACTCCATACATCATTTCTCTCTCCTTTTAACTCTTTATAAGTTTATGTGTAGCAGTTATTTACAGAACATTATGTGCTTCTTTACGGAAGTATGTTTTATCACATAAATAAAAGGAATATGGTTGTAGGTGTATGATCGTTGTTAGTTTATGGTTGCTGTTAGAGTATGAATTTAGATGTATGATTTTAAGTATATATATTTTAGTTATATAATCCATATATATAATTATTTCAAAAAGATTTTTTTTTGTCGCTAAGCGATATCTCCCTTAATTCTACGTCAAAATTAATTATGCAAACATCATTTTAAATCTTATGTTCCCCACCATTGACGACAAATAGAAAACCAGCTTCAAATTCATGTTTTCGTTACAAAAATTGATTAAAACAACTTTTATATTATACTTCATATGGATCCTAATGAAAGGCGTCATCTATTAACAATCTGTTTAACCAACATGAAAGCTATTATTTTGATTGTTTACATTCCATATGCAAGTGTTATAAACTGTTATTTATATACCAATATAAATAAATAAACGTATTAAATCAGGTAAGTACTAACTTGCGAAATATTTGCACGGGTCAGCTAGTTTAATATATTTTATGTAGTATAGTATTTCTTAAACATAGTAGTAATTACATTTAAAACAACTACCTGTATCTATAAATCTCATTCAGAGTTCTAGTAATACTACATTACTAAAGAATATATTCAGTACAAAAATTTACAAACCTATATTAGGTTAGTACTATACCTTTTTTATGCCCATCGAGTGATTTCTTCTCTACACGTTTTGGAAGATAAAAATAACTTTTATCACGAGAAGAAAAAAATAAGCTAAAATACTTTATTTGTTAATAAACAATGATTCATACAAATATCCTAAAGTTTTCAGATTTCAAGGTCAGAATTTCAGTAACTGTTGGTGACCAAGATTGTTTACATTTCGGATTGTTGAATATGTGTGACATTCTGCCCACATAATGTGTTTGCACGTTTGTTTTATCTGTTATGATTAAATATCAGCAAACACTATTATAGGACCGCATTAATGTGTTTGACAACAATAATTAGTTTGCAGTCCAACAGCGGAAACTTTTGAGTGATGCATCGCCAGCTAAACTTATACGGTGTTTAAGTTGGACACAGTTAATTGTTGACTTTAATGCCGAAGCTTCCGTTTAAGTCCACAAGGAAACTAACTAAAGTATTGATTAAATTTGTGGTTCCCTGAGAGAATGTTAATTAATTATGAGCATGAAACTCGATTATAAGCTGTTCAAATTTATTAAACCGTAGAAGATGTAAAGGTATTTTTATTTTTTATTATGAAACGGTAATTTAATGCAATCTTATACGCAACTGCAGCATAAGGCAAGGAAATCGTTCTCGATGTAACCTTCATGGTATATACTTCATTATGGAATATATATATAACTTAAGGATTCTCTGTTTGAAGTTATCATTTTTTAATGATGGATGTTAAATGTTATTATTAATTATTTGCCCTCATTTGTGTGTTAAAAAAAATAGAAAACATATAAGGATTCTCTTCATCCTCTAAAGGTATCTAAACCTCTAAAGTTATTTTGAAAATAAATATCATTAGAATCTTTCCGATTTCTTAAATAACAATTTGAATATACAAAACTCAAAGAAGGTTAGGTAAGGTTAGGTTAGGTTAATTTACCTTGATTTGTCTCAATAAACTTTTTCCAACGTATAACTTAAAAAACTAAGTGGTAGTATATCTATATAAATATTTGTATATATATATATATATATATATATACCTAGTTATCCGACTTGCAACTTGTATTTTTAGTTTGACACTACACGTTTCGGGAACATGTTCCCTCTTCAGGTTTAGAAAATATGTTTTACTCACATGTGAGCACTTAAAAATTTATATTTATAATTTATAGACAGGTTTTTTTAAAACAAATAACATTTAAAATTTAATTGATTATCGTTTGCTGTTACACACATTTTCTTCTTGTAAATGTGAAATTCAACTGCAGCCTTTGCTATGAAAGGTGCAAATTGTTCAAGATATTTTTGTTAACGCTGCTGCATACTCGCAAGTAGACAAAACATTTTCAACAAATTTCCATAGGAAAGATGAGCTATTTCTGTGGCCCTTATGGTAAGACCTAAAGTCAGAAGCACCAATTATGGTCCCAGAACACTTTTTATTGTCATTAAAAATTATATGTATATGTATATATGTGTTCGCACTTTAACTGCCCCATTTTAAGTCCGATTTGGTACACACGTTAGTTGTCTAAGTCGCTCGGACGAGTTTGTTAGCAAAAAATCCAACATTTTGTTTTTTTTTTACACGAATCAGTTTATAGCTCGCTTGGTTCCGCCAAAATCTATCAAAACGTAAAATACCATAAAATTACCCGGTTCAATTCCAAGTGGCCTTCTGGTCCGAGGAAGACGACCAATTTTTGTTTGAAACCCTAAAACAAATAAATTTCGTTTTGGAAATTCGCTAAACTTACGTCATCGGTTCAGCTACGTGATCGAGTTATTTGTAATTAATTGCAATGTATTTGATTTTGCAAAATTTTTGTAGAATGTTTTTAGAAAACTTAAAATAGTAGTCCAATAAAAACAATAATAATTTTAACCAACAATAATTATTTTAATTGAAGTTCTTCAGTTTTATTTGTTAGAAAACTGATTTGGGTTTGCATATTACATTCGATTTTATATTTAAATAAAGAGTTCTAAAATCTTATTATTTACATTTTCATACTTATTGATTTATAAATATACTAGTAACACACAAATATATAATACTTTAGTCTATTCTCTATTGCTTTGATTTAAAAAAAATAAGCCTAACATAATTAAATAGGCCTAATTGTTTATATATCACAGCCATGTTATAAATTATGAAGAGAGGGGTTGGTTAAGAAGTTTATAAAGTATGTGTAATATCGTGTTATACAGCTGACACTATATGACAATGATCCCTTATACAAATTTGCTAATTTATAAATAATATCTATTCTGGATTCAATTCAAGCAAATCATTTTGTTACTAAGTGATTAATTATAGATTGTATTAAAATCGAATTTCAAGTTGATATATTAACAATTTTGATTTAGTTGTTTAGTTGATTTAGTCCTGAATATACAAAAGATGAAGTACGAATTGTGCCTAGTTGGAGGCATATTTTACGTCACCTGCATAAACTTTGTAATTTCAACTTTGAATATTATTAGATTGTTGTTTTATAAATTTTATCGATTTTGTTGTTTTATCTATTTAACACATAAGTTCATTTTAATTGTTTTGGTTATTAATACCAAAAAAAATGTAATTGTGTGCCACCACAATTGTAATTGTGTAATTGTGTGTAATTGTTAAGACCACACGCGAGGAAGCACAATGTTAATTTTTTAACACAACTTAAGAAATGAGGAAGCACAATGTCCATTTCAGAGGTATTATTAATTAAACTATACATTGTATTAACATTAACAGATTAAGCCTATGACGAAGGACAATATGCTACATTTACTCGTATTTACCGAACTCAAATATCTACTAAATTAGCAATGCGATTGTGGCCTAACCGGCTAAGGCGCTAGTCTATGGTGATGGACTCTGCTGGTTCGAATCTCGGCAAGACCAAAACTTTTGCAACCAGATGGAATAGAACGTTTCACAAAATGCATGGTAAAACACTTGACGGTAAAATCCGATTCACCTACAGCAACAAGTAAAGTATATACTCTGCTATGTATACAGATTGTTTGCACATGGTGCGCCTATAGAAGTTTACACTTCAAAAAGTATGCTTTATTACAATTTGCTCACGCAATAAAATAAATGTTGTTTATTCACTCACTAATACTAATATTTTTTTTATATTTGAATTGCTATGATAAAATTGGCAGCAAACATAGTTAAAACTCTCACTTCAAGTGAAAAAGCTGAAAATGAATGTTTTGCAAAGATTATCGTAGGAAACCTTTTCCTATGCAGACAGAAAAATTGAAATAAAGTTTAAAGCCTTTCGTTAACACTACTTTTCACCAGAACGGTTCTGTGCAATTTTATGTGAAATGGAAAAAATAACAATTTATAAAAATTTTCTGCAGAATTACTTTGGTGCAAAAGTTCAAAGTAGATTAAGTCTAGACAAAGTTATAGTATTTCAAACAACTGAACACGATAATATTATACTCTTAAGTGCATTTAGAAGATTGTTCTATTCAGCATATACCCTTTACACGACTTAAACTAAATTTAAAAAGTAACTTTTTAAAGTTTAAAGACTGTTGTTATAATATGGTAAACATTGACTCTCCTAAATTAAAGGACGAAGGAATAATTTTGTATTCAGACAGGGCTCACAGTCAATATAACGTGGACCACTTAGTTTTTAAAATGAGCGATATCACAGAATATTTTCTATTACTAAAGTGACAAAAACCTAGACATGTTGCCAATCTTATAGTAAAGGGCATTGCGACGCCAGCTTTATCGACCTCTACATGAGACGCGTACTTTTACAGACTTTTTATCATTATTGGATTTTTATTACGAATTTTAATTAGGTCATATGATTGTTGTCAAAAGCACAAAAATTGTGTAGACAAAAGCGAAAACATATTAATTGCTCAAATTGCAACAATTACAATTTAATCGAATTAAGCTTGGAACAGTGAGTTATTAATTATTTGTAATAATATTTACATAGAACTACTGTTTTACTTATTGTTTTTTATGTTTGTAACTATAAATGCGTTAGTTTCTAAGCTACGGAGAATTTGTGTCTAAACGGCGTGCATTTTCTAACATGGAGTAATCGAAATTTTTGGTAAAGTCCGATATTAATTTTGTAATGGCTTCAATATTTTAGTAATTTAAATAAATCTAATTAATTTGTGTATAAGTAGAAGGAAACTTTAAAACCACATGCATTGAGTATAATACTTGTATATTACAAAAATACATGTAAGTTTATATTTAATATACTATACTTAGTTAATAATAAATTATCTATACCGATATGCATGGATGTAATACCATCAACGAGTACATCTACACTATATTCTCTGTTTGAAGTTATCCTTATATATTATTTCTCAAATGAGTTTTGTTGTCGCTAAGTGATAACTACCTTAATTCTTCATCAAAATTAATTATTCAAGCATCATTTTAAAGCTCCATATTCCCCGCTATTGAAAAAAGTAGACAAACAGCTTAAAATTCATGTTTTCATTACAAAAATTGATTTAAAAGTTTTTAAAGTTTTGTGTTTAACTTTTAAATCATACTTTATATAGTTCCTCTTGAAAGGCGTCATGTATTAGCATTCTGTTTTACTAACATGAGACAGCTGTTATTTAGATGTTTTACATTCTATAAGCAAGTGCAAGTATAATTAATCACGCAAATCAATCAAATTAAATCGACGTAAAGCGTTATAAACTGTTGTAAATTTAAACCAACGTAAATAAATAAACGTAATTTACTTAAATAAATCAATGCATTAAATTAGGTAAGTAGGCCTGCTCCCTAACATGCGAAATATTCTCACGGGTCAGCTAGTTATTTATTAATGATGGATGTTCAATTTTATTATTAGTTATTCAGACATTGCTGACACTCTCTCGGCAACCGCCTAGTTGTTTGTCTGACTCCGGTCTGTAAACACGTGGTCTGCCTTCAGGTGTGTGTTTGAGCTTTTCTGTGTTTGTATTACTGTGTTTTTTGACTTCTCAGTTTCAGCTCTGAGATGTACTATGTAGATGGTTAAGGTTAGTGATATATTTTAGCTTTACTTGTTTTCTTTACATAGGCCCACATCTCTGGGTTTATATCTCAAATTTATATTCCCGAAACGTTGTGTATTGATTTTTAATACAAAAATGATGGCAAATATAACACTATATTATTATAAAAGCTCAACGTTTTTACCTTAAAACTAACTAACACTCCAAAAAGCAGCAAAAAAAGATAGCTAAATTATCGACGGAAACATTAATTAGCTAAAAATGTAACTTAACCTAATTTACTTTCAAAACTATTTTATTTTGATAATGGCTGCAAATAAGTCCTTCATACCCAGCAAAGAAACTTAGACGATCGCAAGAATACAGTAGAAACTAGTGCAATTGTTGAGCTTAAGAGCAAATCATGCTTCTAGTTTGTATTACAACATTAAACAAATTTGTTTGTTAACCAATCCTGAAATTTACAGGTCAAATCCATTACAGACAATTCATATCCAATCTGCACATCTTGATTCGCAATAATTACCATTGATTTTATATCAAACTAATCACTGAATACATAATATAGCACAGGTTTAACCGTATATGGTATACAATATGTATGAAATATAGGAAACATATCTGCACATAAACCCATCATTGTAGTTCCAGTTTGTGATTTAAAAAATGCAGGAAATAAGTGAAGGCAATTTGAGCTTGGAATATAAAGTAGCCAAGATCGTGTTTGTTAGAAATGCATAGCATCGGCTTCCCATCTGGACTGATTTCATTGGGTTCAATCTTAATTTGAAAATAAATCGATACATACAAATGGAACTGATTACAAAGTTACAGGTCCCCTAAAACCGTGAACGTTATTTAGTGAATTATTACAGTATTAATATAAGTTTTAAATGATTTTGTCTTATAAGCGTAAGACATAAGGTATAAATAACTAGAATGACTAATGGTTAAATATTTACACAGGGAGGTAAATAAGGTTATAGTTTTAACCTTTGTGTTGAGTTTGTTTTTGAGTATTGTTTAGTTTCGAATTTGAATCCACATCATTATTATAAACAGATTAACTTGTTTGCTTGTTTGAGGCCAGACAAACTGAACATGTTTTAAAAAAACTTCCACTGGGTTGATAATTTTACTTTCCTGAGTAACACACGCTTGTGACACTTTAGAGCTCAGTAAACTTAATGTTAGATAAATAGTTACTTTATGTTTGCAGGGCCGCCAAGAAGGGGGGCAAAAGGGGCACATTTCCCCAGGCCCCAACGTCAGGGAGCCCCTGGATTTTAAAATAATTCAAAAATTAAAAACAATAAATATTTAGATTTAACAGCCTATTTACTTTTTTTCAATAATGCATTAGTTTAAACATGTTTGTATGAAACCCAAAATAACTTGATATATGTAGCTGAGTTCAAAATAAAAATTTTCCTCCGAAAGGAAAACTAATTAAGTGAAATATTGTAAAGTGTGATTTTTAAGATACCCGGACAGATTTGTTTTTATAAGGAATATAAGGTTGGCATTACTGCAGGGTTTCGTCTGCTCGTCAGTGCAGTTGCAGTCGACCAGACGACGTCAGGCAGACGGCTCTCAGTTTGAATTTTGTTGTTTAAAAAGTCTACGTAGTTTTTCTTCAACATACTAAGTTTCAATATAGGCAATTATTTGCATTAACCTTCTGGCCGGCGCTAGGGCGGTATTTTGGCCGCCTTTTCACTAAAAACGATCTTATGTTACAACAGACGAGACACCGGTGTACGGTACACTTTCCGGTGTCCCAGCTTCTCGCAGGGAGAGACACCGTAGAGCCACAGAATCTGGTAGCGCGCTACTCAGTGTCTCATCTGTTGACACACATTTAATTGATTGTACATTTAGTGTCCCGTACACTAGTGTACCGTACACCGGTGTCTCGTCTGTTGTTAGCCTTACATAGACAAAGACAATTCGCAGCGCAACGGAACGCACAGGTATTCTCTAATTACATCGTAAGACACTAGAGTCACGAACAACGTTCGTAAATGACTGTCAAAGTTGACGGGGTCGACGTTTCAAGAACGGTCAACTTGTCGCCCAGCGCCCTACCACGTGTGAAATTTTATGGACCTCAATGGAATACATTTGTTGTATTTTCGAAACAATTTTACTTTAATTTCATGGCTGTTTACTTTAGTTTTAAATAATATATCAGTATTTATTTCTCGATTTTATTATTCACAAGAAGTAGGCAATTCATTTTCGAATGCAGGTCCAATGGTACATAAGTACGTCTACTTTCTTTTCGCTCTTTTATTTTTGGCCGTCAATGTAAAATGTAGGTATGAATTTGTAGTATTTAATGTACTTTAATTTCAGTCTTTACTTTTATGTGTTGTCCTTTCTTCGATAAACTTGGACTATCGCTTATATAACAGGATGGTTCCGAACGTAGGGAATCAGTTACATTCGGAAATAATCGGAACATTCCGAGTACTGTACTTAAATAATCTAAATCAGCGAGATTTTGATTCCGAAATCTCTTAACGACACTAGATGAATGGTGTGCAGATGCACTTACAGGCTAAAAAAACTGATATTATTCGAAGGTGGCCAAAATGCCGCCTGTGCCCGTTGGTGTGAGCCCAGATAGTGCACCCGCCAGAAGGATAATTTCTAAAATTATTATGTATTACTACTGTCTACGTGTACTATATTATTTAAAAAAAATGTATTATTAACTATTGTGTGAAAAAGTTACCCTTCCTCCCCCCCCCCTCAATATTTAGCTTCGAGTCAAGAATAAAATTTGTCCCATAGGCACCTAAACCCTTTCGGCGGCCCTGCATGTTTGTTTACTGCTCGTCCTTATGTTTGTCCTTCTTGTTCGTTCTCTAATGGTTACAATGTTTCGCCTATTCCTCAGGCATTATTAAACCTTTTTAAATTTGATCAAAATAAAACAAATTTACAAATGACACATAAACATAACACTTAACTGTGGCACATAAAATACGCGAGCTATCATAGTGTCCGCTTTCATGTCTTGCTCGCTACTGGTTCTGATTTATTAGTATCCAGGTCACTGATTGATTAAAATAAAGTTTCTTACCTTTGTTTCCGTTAAGTTACCTCTTTTTAGTATATGTGTCACGTTTCGGGACTTTTATCCCATCTTCAGACGTAATAAATAAATTGTTTGACCGAGATCGATAAACATTAAAATTAATTACACTAAACACAACACAGCACATTTAAAGACTACGTATTGGTGTGTACACCACCTGGCTACCGGATGGCAACTCCAGTAGTGTTAGTACTGTTGATTGAAAGGGCTCTATCTGAATAACTGTTAAAAATAGTGTTAGATTAAAATACTGTTGTTTCGTGATTAGTGAGGTTGGATCTGCTTTTGTATGTTTATAGATTTTTAATTCCTCCAAAACGTCCAAAAATGCATTTAGAGCATTTATGTAAAAGTTTCCTTTATACATTAGTATAATTGTTTCCTGTTTCTATTAGATATTCTGTAAATTTGAGGTTTTATTTTTGTTGATGAAATTCTTGTTTGGGATGTGCTTTTCAAATCTTGTTTTAGTGTAATGGTGTTTTGTAAGTGTTTTATTGTAGTTCTTTCTCGCTGCAACGTTGTCTAACATTTCATGATTCTCTATTACAATGTATTTGATTGTATCCTCTGTTGGTTGCTGTGTTGTTTTCTTCTTCTGAAGAATAATTATGCGAAACGTCGTAACCATCAAAGAAGGACTGTTAGTAGCAAACAAACATAAGCTAAGTTATTTAATGATAACTAAAGCAAGGCAATCAAGCAAGGGTTTGTTGTTGGTTGCAAGGCAATCAATGATAATTAATATTAGTGTTTAAAAAAAATATATAAATAAATAGCTCTTACAGGAGTTTTTGTATGCTTTCAGTTGTAGTTGCTATGTCAACTAATAAATATTAATGTATCCACAACGGACTAATTCAAACAGATTGTCATAGTAAAATAATAGTAAAGAACTTTAAAAACATGGCTGCCATTGTAATCCCAGCTATCATTTTTAACATATAAGGGAAATGTTATAAAATAAATTACCTAAATATGTACCTTTTGCTGAGATGATAATAATTTGATTTTATTTTAACTTAAGAGATAATAAAATTTAACTAAATGAACAGACATTTAAATTGTAAGAAGACTAAATGCCTTCGGAAAGAAATGTAAATATATCTAAGACTTTTATCTTTTTGAGACCAAATTACTAGTATTTAATTAAATACCAATTTCATGCAAAAAACATTATCCAAACATTATTAAATTTTACGTACAGTGCAGATTGTTATTGTTGTATAATAATATTGAATTATTTGTATGTATTTATAAGTAAAACAACTAAAAATAGGCTAAGTAAAATGACTTCGGTCACAATTTTCGAGCACGATGGTCAGCCCTAGTTATAAATGCAATAAAGTATTTATTCTTTATTTCGTTAAGAAGAAATAATTGTTAAAAATGTAGATATACATTCTTGAAGGTTAGTCATGATGTTATTGGAGCATATAACGCATATAAAAGGTGATTCAAAACATCACACTTTACCATTGATAATTATCTCGCTACGCGTCGAACACTAATAATTTCTTAACCACATTTTTAATAAATCCGAAATATCCTTACGGAGATTATCAGTGTGCCGATGACAGACACACTTTTCTTGAATGTATAAGCTGTTTTAAATGTGCACGCTATTCTAAATGTTCAAGCTATTCTAAATGTGCAAGTTATTCTAAATTTGCAAGCTGTTCTAAATGTGCAAGCTATTCTAAATGTGCACACTGTTCTAAATGTGTAAGTTTTTCTAAATATGCAAGCTATTCTAAGTGTGCAAGCTGTTATAAATGTGCAAGATGTTCTAAATGTGGAAACTGTTCTAAATGTGCATCTTCTTTAAAATGAAGGATTAGGCAATATAACGCCAAACAACTTATATATAGTTTATAATATATTCGTCTAACTAAGAAGATCTACACCGAAATAAGTTAAGATTCTGAATTTATACGTTTAATCGTGAATGATAATGAAAACTATACATCATGCTCACGTGATGCGACAAGAATACAACTTAAATTTTACATTTATTTCTAAAGCAGGAACTGCATGAAACTTAATTAAATCAAAATCTTATTTGTTTACCATAAATTAATTTACGTTTTGTTTAATTTCTGAGACCAATAAGAGTTAAATATCCGATTCAGTACATCCTAATACTAAATTATAAAAATTAAACATTTGTATTGTCACTGAATATATTTGACACACCTCCAAAATATCAGAAGACACATCCAAATGGTTACATAAAATATTCCATAACTAAGAAAACCCCTTGCAAAGCTAACAAAGTTACAAAAATGAGTTTCAGCAAAAGAGAAAGTTATACCAAGGTGTGCCCTTAAGTTAGCATTCCGCTTTCATCTTGGTAACAGAGTAGTTTGTACAAACTTCTTGTTTCAGGGCAATTAAAGGGAGCGAAGAAATGTCTAGAACCGCTTTTGCTTTTGTATACAAATGATTTCTAAAATTCGTGAGAACTTTTGTAATAGCTACTGGAAGGAATTTGAAAATTATTTATTCAACCATTTTAACATGTAGCCTAAGCTACTTTCTTCAAATCTAATTCCTAGGTGAATTAGGAATAACATCAATCTATTATTGATCCCAATAGAACAATATCAAATACACTAGTTTGAAGTATATAAAATTTTAAAAATTACCCGTTATGTTCACTAACTTGCTTTAAAGAAATTTTGGTAAATTGTATCAATAAGTAGCTTACTACAACATAAATACATTCGTATTCAAATAGGAAATTTATAATAATTTTGTTTTAAAGTTTTGAGGAAATGAAAAAGTGCTTTTTATAGAAAAACAATTTCAGTACTATTATTATATTGTTTCATACGACATGTTTATCCATAAATCAATAATTCTTAGAAAATTTTAATTGACTTTGTTTATTTAACACTAGAGGGCTCCGGCCCCTACTAGCTTCGCTTGCCAACCCCCTCGGTGACTCAAATGCAAACAGGTTATTTTATATAAATAGGCCTTATTAAATTCTAATATGAATTATCTATATATTTTTAAAAAATCCTGCTTTTTATTCACTCACTTCCTAAATTTAATAATTATTTGATTTACATTTTTATTTTACTTACATTCCGAGTTTTAAAACTTCATCAGTATGCTACAACTAAAATAATTAGGAAATAATTAGTTCAAAACAGCTGATAACCTAATTGAGTTTCAAATAAATTAGTTATTTACTTTACTCAACTATCAACAGATGATTTAGGTTATGTTATTGGTGAAGGTATGTTTTGTTGCTGTGTATGTTGGTGTATGAAGTTTTGTTTAGCCTTTTTATTTTTGTCATCCCTGATAATAAATGAAAGTAATATTGTTAAGATACATGGAGATGGTAATTGAATTGAGAATTTGAATTTTTTTAATAAATTAAAAAGGTGAAAAACAAGTTGAGTTTTGTTACTTTACATCAAAATTGGTCGAATTTCTACCACAGGAGATACTTGTTTATTTTTAATTAGGATGTAAGATAGTAGTTTCTTATGTTTAGTTTCTTAATTTATGAAGGCTTTATTTTCTAGCTTTAAGGAAATTATCACAATTAACATTTTTTATAGGGGTTTTACTACATTTCTACCCCTTAGTAACATGACAAAATGACAATCTATGATACTTTTTTATGTATGCTGTAAAAAAATAAATGTACAAATTTTCAGCTCATTAACTTAAAGAAAAATGTAACAATTCACTTTTATTGTTTTATTGGTTTTATCACATTTTCACACCTTAGCAGCACGCGAAAAAATTCAAATCTAGTTTACTTTTTTAAGTATCTTGTAAGAAATAAATGTACAAAATTTCAGCTCCCTAGCTTTAAGGGAAGTATAACAACTAATATTTATTGTTTTAGGAGCAACTCTTAATTTTTCAATCGGTTCAGCCGTTCCAAAGAACCCCCCCCCCCCCCCCTACATTTTACAACACATTTTACCTCTTTATAATATTAGTATAGACAATTTACTGATTATATTTTACAAGAGAAGCACTTTTGGTCAAGAAACTGTCACATAAATTGCCAGAACAAATTGAAGTAACAAAAACTAAACAAATTTAAACTTTAAAAATGGAGTTTATAATCAAAAATTTACTATTTAAATGTTTTACTAAATTATAATGTTAATATTTTTAAATTTTCAAATCAATAATTTTTTTTTAAATTGAGGTAAAAAATGTTTTTTATAAAAAATTAAGTAAATTAGGTAAGTAACTAAAACAAATAAATAGTTATCATCTCCAAGTTTATAACGTAACGTATACAGTATTTAGAAACGATTATGGTGCATCAGACGATTTCCTACACTCACTCCCACACGAATTTAACTTCTTGTGGCGGTGTAAAACCTATTAGTTTTGTTTTAATTGTAACCTTGTTTCGTATATTTTATATACTTGCAAAACGTTGTAGGTAATCTCTCTTTGTAGAAACAAACGTCATAGAAATCTATTAAAGCAGTTTTATGTTTTGTTAATTTAACTGTGGCACGACCGTAAAACATAAAACCGACTAGGTTAGACCGACCTAATAAATCCTTTCCTCTATTTTAGACTTTATGTTTTAATTTAAAAACAATAAACAAATATAGGAATTGCTTTGTTCAACTATAAAACGTTTCTATACATTAAAACCATTGTAAAACATTGTCTCTGAAATCATAAGCTAAACTGAAAGTATGTCTATTTAAAATTGTACTCGGAATTCAGTAGTTGGTCAAACAAACATTTTACAAAATGAAATATGTATTAGCGATACTAAGAGCCAATTTAATTACAACAGAAATTAATATTTCCGTTAATTAGAGAATATTATAGTCACTGTTATTGTTGTTACGAATACAGAAACTACACGTTCTATATCAATAAGTAGAAAAATGCCAACAAGTAAAATAGCTGACAAATATTATTGCACTTAACAAACTATAATTTATTTTTATGGATTACTAAAAACAAACTATATTATAGCATTATTTTCAAAGTTAAAAAGATGTAGCTGTCAAAATTGCGGGCAGGCCTACTTTGTAAAACAGTTTCAAAATTAATATCTGCGTTGCTTTAAAAGATTCCAAGACATATTTTAATCTTTTTGACGACCGTCATAGCATACATGTTCCAGCAATATGAGTGTGATAATTTGCTGTATACTGCATTTAGAAGTAACGTCTTTCAGGATGACAATTATGACAAGTTATTTTTACATATTCGTTCAGTACAATCTAAAGAAACAAATCCGAAGAATTCATTAAATAAACTGTTTATAATGTTTCTAAAAAATTGGCTTTAAAATTATGAAGTAGTATTTACATAAGCTGTTTCGCTTCCTTTTTTACATTACCATAACTACCAGATTTAACTCCTTCAACAACTCAACAAAATTTTAGGTTAGTCTTAACCTGTCCCAATATTTATACTTTTGCCTATGATGGTTAATCGATCTGAAACCTATGTACCAAATCAAGTACCCAAGTATTTGTCATTCTTCATATTTTATTTGTATAAATAAATAAACTGAAACATGCACAAGCATGTTGTTTGAATAATTTTAAATCAACCCTGTGTATAAACACAAGTAACAGATTCTACTATAAATATAGAGGGTTGGCGTGCTGGGCACGCACTAGTCTCCTTTATTGAACGATAATTCAGATCTAAGATCTTTGGTCATCTAGTATATTTAAATTCAGATCTGGGTTTGTTTCCCATTACATATTACATAAGCTATTTAAATATTTACAATTTTACTGTACCTCTTTAAAATCTTTAATCACTTAATATTTTCGGAAAATTCAGCAAATCTTATAATTCCCAAAAGTTAGCCACGGAGTTAAAACTTTACCCCATTGCGCAAATTAACCTTATATTAGTCCCCTAACAAAGGTCGCAATGTAAAGCAATTGTACCGTAAGAAATCAGGTATTTAAACGTATTAAGTCAAACTGTTTAAGTCTATAAACCGACAGTTGATGAAAGAGAGTGTTAACTGCAATTAAATTGAATGTATTTCTGATTCTGTTAATGATCTAATGCAGTAATTGTGTTAATTATGTTTATGGAGTTCCAAGCTGAAGGGGATCAATTAAAAGACGATGTGTTGTTGAAAGGCTGTTTTCTTAAAGTCATGTGTAATTTTAACACCGTGCGAGAGGTGAAATAGTTATAATTAAACATTTGTCTACTTGCTTATCCGCCTTTCTTAGCTTTGTCTTTCTTTCGCTTGACGCGTTTCGGGTAGACCCCATCTTCAGAAGCTCTGTACTCTACCATTGTCTCCTATTTATATGTTTTGTTCTCCTCCCCCAACCTCCTTTCAACCTGTTTACTGCCTGTTCTCTAATTGTTTGTAAACAAGTAAACAACTATTTTTTGTTTGTAAACAAGTAAACAACTATTCATTTCAGATCATCGACCCACGTCCTATATTTCAAATTTTATTTTTTATTTATATTAATTTTATATTTTCAAACATAATGTTGGATTGTGTGTTAATTTGCTCATTTATTATGTGTTGGTCTTTTAATTTTAATTTTAATATTTCCATGTTTTCTATTATATTAAGCCTTGTTCCTTTATTCATTGGGTGGATTAATTTCATAGATGTTTTCATGTCCCTAGGTTTGTGGTCCTCGTTAATTAAATGATTAGCGAAATTTGAATCATTTTGGTATATTTAAATGATCATATATGTTCTTTATATTTAGTTTTTAATTTCCGTCCAGTTTGACCAATATAATTATTTAGCTTTGCATTCGCATTCTAATTGGTATACTCCACTTTGGCTGTATTCGTCTCTTTTTTCTTTATTATTATTTAATTTGTATTTTATTAAATACAATTTAAATATAAATATAGTTTTCATTGCTATATTTATTCCATATTGTTTAAAAAATCTTTTAAATTTATATATTTCTTTACCCGTGTATGTTATTGATGTCCATTTTTCTTTTTTATTATTATTCTCTGTAGGCCTATTTATTTTATTTTTTGATTTTATATTTTTTACAAGTTTGTCTATTGTTTTCGGTGAATATCCATTGTTGATTGCTATTTGCATTATAATGTTTAATTCTTTTTATATTCAAATTTGTTGAGTGGTGTTGTCTGTAGCCTATTTATCATATGCCTAAATGCTGCTAATTTATGTTGCATTGGGTGATTTGATTCCGCATGTATGATATCCGTATACGTTTCTTTTCTAAATATTCCAAATTCTATTTTATTTTTGTGATTGGTTAATTTTAGATCTAAAAAATTAATTGAATTGTTAATTTGTTTTTCCATTGTATATTTAATATTTTTATGTATACCGTTTAATTCTTCAAGTAATTTCTCTTCTATGTTTTCGCTACAATCGTCATTATTATTAATGTATCGTCTACATATCTTAAGTATATCTTGCAATTATAATTTTGGATTATTTGTTCTAAGTATGTGTCTCCTAAATTTTGTAAAAATATTTCACTTAATATTGACGATAGCGGATTCCC
>JAGFPH010000163.1:533212-571379 GCA_018207615.1 Philaenus spumarius | reverse complement strand
GGGAATCCGCTATCGTCAATATTAAGTGAAATATTTTTACAAAATTTAGAAGACACATACTTAGAACAAATAATCCAAAATTATAATTGCAAGATATACTTAAGATATGTAGACGATACATTAATAATAATGACGATTGTAGCGAAAACATAGAAGAGAAATTACTTGAAGAATTAAACGGTATACATAAAAATATTAAATATACAATGGAAAAACAAATTAACAATTCAATTAATTTTTTAGATCTAAAATTAACCAATCACAAAAATAAAATAGAATTTGGAATATTTAGAAAAGAAACGTATACGGATAATATCATACATGCGGAATCAAATCACCCAATGCAACATAAATTAGCAGCATTTAGGCATATGATAAATAGGCTACAGACAACACCACTCAACAAATTTGAATATAAAAAGAATTAAACATTATAATGCAAATAGCAATCAACAATGGATATTCACCGAAAACAATAGACAAACTTGTAAAAAATATAAAATCAAAAAATAAAATAAATAGGCCTACAGAGAATAATAATAAAAAAGAAAAATGGACATCAATAACATACACGGGTAAAGAAATATATAAATTTAAAAGATTTTTTAAACAATATGGAATAAATATAGCAATGAAAACTATATTTATATTTAAATTGTATTTAATAAAATACAAATTAAATAATAATAAAGAAAAAAGAGACGAATACAGCCAAAGTGGAGTATACCAATTAGAATGCGAATGCAAAGCTAAATAATTATATTGGTCAAACTGGACGGAAATTAAAAACTAAATATAAAGAACATATATGATCATTTAAATATACCAAAATGATTCAAATTTCGCTAATCATTTAATTAACGAGGACCACAAACCTAGGGACATGAAAACATCTATGAAATTAATCCACCCAATGAATAAAGGAACAAGGCTTAATATAATAGAAAACATGGAAATATTAAAATTAAAATTAAAAGACCAACAAATAATAAATGAGCAAATTAACACACAATCCAACATTATGTTTGAAAATATAAAATTAATATAAATAAAAAATAAAATTTGAAATATAGGACGTGGGTCGATGATCTGAAATGAATAGTTGTTTACTTGTTTACAAACAAAAAATAGTTGTTTACTTGTTTACAAACAATTAGAGAACAGGCAGTAAACAGGTTGAAAGGAGGTTGGGGGAGGAGAACAAAACATATAAATAGGAGACAATGGTAGAGTACAGATAGTAGCAAACAAAGCTTCTGAAGATGGGGTCTACCCGAAACGCGTCAAGCGAAAGAAAGACAAAGCTAAGAAAGCCTGATAAGCAAGTAGACAAATGTTTCAAGCATCTTAGCGGAAATAAGAATAACAAATGCAGTAATTATAATTAAATTACTTACCCTATTTGGTAAACAGACATAAATATGTTACGTTTCCTTATATGACTGAACTTTACTTTCTACGAACCCAGTCATTTGACTTGTTCCTCACCTCAAAAACACTATTAAACTATGAAAAAAATGTGTTAAATATACTCAAAGATGTCAATGTGTAAAGGCCCGTACTCAGCTTCTGCTAGCGATAATTATCTATAATATCTAATTCCGTAAGCCCAAATTTTCAAATGAAATTGTGAGCGAACGGTAGGTCGTAGAAAGCTGGGAGAGGTCTCGTTTTAGAGGTATTGGCATGAAGTTTTGGGGGGAAATATTAATTTTTGTTAATTGTGTTACGAAAATTTGTTACAAAATAAAATAATTCCCATTTAAATAGCATGGGAATATGTAGGTGTAAATCAGGTGATTTTAGTTTTAAAAACAGGTGATTGTATATAAATTGGAAAATTCAGCTATCATTACAACACCTGAATGTGCAGTTTTGTGATGTGTTTTGTTATTGTAGTAGCTGTGTTTTTGTTTCAAAGTGAGAATTTAAATCAAAGCTTAGGCTATATGATTAAACACATTATAAAATTATTTCAACTGTACTTATTTACTGTAATGAATAACGCTGAAAGACCACCTCGCAAAGGTAGGCCATCACGAAAATTGCTCCTAGAAATATAGCCTATAGGGCTATTGCCCCTACAAGCCACTAGTTCAGGTCTCATTACTGAAGGAAAAAATGTGTATATATTACATTTTCATGGAAAAGAGATGCATTTATTTTAAAAAAAATAGTTTCAAGCAGGATGATCATATTGAAACAATTTTAAATTAAAAATTAAGAGAAAAGTTAAGTATTACATTTTTTGGAAAATTACCTAATATGTTTACAAATCAATAAAAAAGTAGAAAAGAATGCAGTCGTGGGACTACTAACAAAAGTGAAAACTGTCATGAATCTTGTTTATGTTGTTTAAATTTTTTTAGATTTCAATTTGTATGTGACAAGCTAAAAATAACAAAATTTAAAAATGAGAAAGCACAATGTCCATTTCAGAAGTATTACCTAATTAACTATATACTCTGCTACATACACATGTGTAGGCCTACTAAAATAGTAGAGCGTGACGGAATAGAGTGTGACGGAAAATGCGTGACGGTAAAATCAGATTCACTGCCCTTAAATTTTTTGGACGCAGTGCGCCTATAGAAGTTTTCACTTCAAAAAGTATGTAGACTTGTGTTGAGTGTGTATTAATAACTCATTTCTGTTTATATTTAAGTAAACCTTTTTGAAAGTGGAAGAATCGCTTGTTTTTACCGGGATAACGATCCAATGTATAGACTATATAAAAAATTTGAGTTGTAACCGAAAATAAATTATCTGTAAGATATTTTCAGTACTGTATACACAAATCAACTACAATAATAAACAGAAAAACATCAGTTCAGGTTAGGTTAAGTAATTTTATTTACAACAAATAAAGCTCAATTGTAAGATATTATTGTATTTCAAAATAAGTTGTAAATGTTTTTTAACAGAATGAAATTCAGTTTTGGTTATTCCCAAAACACAAGCTAAAACTGTTTCTATTCTAAGTTGTTTAAAGCACCAAATATTCCCTAATACAAATTATTTTCAAAGCTGTACAATGTTTCTAACACTATCAAACTGTTTCATTAACAAAACGTTTAATTTCATAAACTTTACTGCAAATAAATAACGAATTAAAAGCAGATTTTCGACGTCTGCAGTTGCTGAAACATTTACAAGCCGCATTTCCCAAGGCTACGACACTTCCCTAGGCCGAGCATTAACACTGCGTTTTGTCCCCTTCAAATCTCAGAGGGACAGACTTCCCGCTTACATTACTAAATGTTTTCATACCTGACATTAAAAAAGTTTTACTTTAAAAAGTTTCCAGACATAATTAAATCTGTGCTGTGAATTTTTAAAAAGAAAGTTAATTCTGTTTTCAACTTGATATTTCTCTTTGTGCTACGAATTCAGAAATAAATTGAGATGGTTTATGCTTTATTATTACATAAAAATGTGCCTAAATAATATTCGTTAGAAAATGCAAATTGTTCAGTTAGTGTTCAAATTTTACTTTATGTGTGTGTGTCCCATATATATTAAATACAAACCATTATTCCTTGCCTCTACCCCCGCCCCGTCCCGTCCCTTTCAGTAAAACAGCGTAACGTCTCAGTCGTTCATTTTCTTCTTTTTATTTTCTGCAGTTTAGTGCATTTTTTCCGGAGTATAAATCATACATCTGTAAGGCACAAAACTAACCATAGTGAAAATAAATATCATTGTAACTTTTTAACTCATTTTTATTCAAACGAAAGTAATTTAAAAATTACATCATAGTTTTATTCTTGCTTTAGTCCTTTTATGTTCACATCATAGATTTCAAACATTATTACAGTTTTTCCTTCAATAAACTTGAACTCAGTAATACTTCTAGCACACAAAATAACTTACGTTTCTTATAACATATCAGGTTTTGTTAGATTGTATTTTACATACAAATGGAAGACTTCATATCTTTTCCAAAAGATTTTTGATGAAAAAAACATAAAGTTCAATATGTAAAACACTTTTCCGATTATGACTACCTTACTAATAAAACAAGAAACATATTATTAGCTTGACACACAAAATAAAAATGTATGACTTTTTTCTTTTTTTTTTCAACATGTTAGCCCACGGATTGGAGAATTTTATCAATAAATTAAACAGGTACAATACCTGCTTTTTTTTCTTATCCAATCCTAAAATTACTTTGTGATTACCGCGGTTTCGGGTAATTTAAGAACCCATCTTCAGATCATTAGATCACAGAAATAATTACAATAAATCCCACCATTAGATCGTCAAATACACTAAAGTCATTACAAAAAACGAAAATCACAAAAAGACGTCACGAAACATAATAAAACACTTTAAAAAACACACTAAAAACATGGATTAGGAATAACCACGCTAACCGGTCACGGTAAAAAGTTTAATACGACTGCAGTGGCAAGGTTTGGAGTCTATCCCTTCCCTTTGCCTTAGTCCTTATCACTGTTTGGTTGAGAATCAGCAACCCTGCAATTTTATCAACGTGTAGAACGCAATATTCGCCGGGTTAGAAACCTTGTCATTTAACAGGTGTTTATTTTCAGTTTTTGCCGATTTATAAATAGCAAACTCTTACCATGAGTCCATATAGGGACCTTTCTTACATACGTGTAGTATGTCCATTTTTGGGGGAAAATCTATATAACCAAAATCTACATGGTCGTTATTTATTAGATGCTCTTCGAAATTATAAATTACAGTCCCCTGGCTTCTTTTTCTTAAGTGTTCCTTAAACCGTTTTATAAAAGGATGTTCTGTTTGACCTATGTACTAACTCGGGCAATCATTACAGGATAGTTTGTAGACTCCCGTTTGTTGAGTTGAGTCAAACTTTTTGTTAGTAGGTCTGTTCAGTATAGACTCGAGTTTGTTGGACGTTTTGAACGAGGTGGCGACATCATTTTTTGACATCTCGTTGCTTAAGGTGTTGTTTAGTAGTCTGCCATATTTTACAGAGATGCAAGACTGTTTTTTCTTTTGTTTTCGAGTTGTTATATTCTTTTTATATTTTACTATGAGACTGTCAATCATGGAGGTATCGTATCCGTTGGACAGAGCTATATGTTGTATAACACTCACCTCATGGTTGTAGTCGGATTGTTTCAGAGGAATGGAAAGAAGGCGGTGGACGAAGTTATTATATGCTGAGGTTTTTTGGGAATATGGATGGCCCGGATATAGCGTGAATTGTTTGGTCTGTAGTTGTTGGTTTTCGTTATATATTAAAGTTAAGTTGATAGTTTCTTTCTAATAAAGTTAAATCGAAAAAGTTTAGTTAACGGTCGTGTTCTATTTCTAGGGTGAATTTTAGGTTGGGGTGAATATTGTTGAGGTGCAGCTGCCTGTCATTAAAGTCATATAATATGATGGTGTCATCCACATATCTATAATAGAAAATTATTTTCATTTGTAATGGTTAAGGTCGGACCAGAGATATTTATTTTCTACGTGATTCAAAAATATTTCCGAGAGTATACCTGAGAGCGGGGATCCCATGGCTAGACCAGAGTGAACATTTTTTAAATTGTTAGGAAATAAATTTTAAATTATCCTCGGCAAACATATTATGAGTACTAACTAATCGGCTGTGTTTGAAACATTAAATTTTGTATGTAAATTAGTTTTAAACAATTGTGTGGACGGAGCGAACACGAGGGTTGACGTGTTTACAGCTGACGCTTACACTACTGTATTAAAATTCAATTCAATGCTGTCCTGATATGAAGAAATTGGCCTTTGCCAATATTTACTTACCTAATTAATCACTATTAATAGGGCATGCCTATTTTTAAGTACGTTGAACCTATACTAATATTATAAAGAGGTAAAATTTGTTTGTTTGTTTGTTTGTTTGTTTATATGTAGGTTGTAATCTCTGAAATTACTGAACCGATTAAAAAATAGTGTTATGAATAAAAAGAGCTACACTAACCCTGAGTAACATAGGCTATAACTCATTTTGATAAAAATATTTTTTTTAATTCCTAGATTAGGAATAACCTAGACTGATGAACCCATATTTCTTGACTGTATTTACATTCATTACCGGTACCATAGCAACCAATAGAATAAAATAACAGTTAAAACAGCTGTTTGTTCTAATATTTCCATTAACAGCAGATTTCAAACTTTGAAGTAATTATTTATATTTCTAACTTTTAGGTTAAGTATTTGTTAATTGTGTAGACCTGAGCCTTGCTAGTTCTTTTAACCTTTATTATAATTACTGTTATAAAATATACGAAATAATTTGATTTGAACATTTAACATTATCTACCATCTTCGCTTTGGGGTTATTATTAATCATAGGCCTACACCTTTAATATAAAGAAAACATAATATTATGATTAAAGCAGGTATCCAATGGGGTTGGCGCAGGGGTTTCTCGTAGTATATTTTAAAATAATAAGTAGCATTTATAATTAGATGTGATATAAGAAGCTATGTATTTACGTTTAGTGTTGGGTGAAAAATTAAAACATTTTACACGTATATGAATAAATTTTTTCTTTTTAGCTGTATGGTTTTGATTGTATTCCCACCGATCAGTGCCCACTGAATAACATTCCTCACACTGCTGTGGCTGTTGCAAGCAATTATACGGGAAGCAGTGAAATGGTGACGACGTTATTGTGGCCGTGACTCGACCAGTAATGGACTGAAAATTCTGTCGTTAAACCCAACTTGGGATTAATGCATTTTTAATTTAATTTTTAACTATTATACATTAGGTTTTCGTTTTAAACATGAATATATTAATGTAAAAATTTGGTAGTATGTAATTCAAAAATGTTACGCAAATATTTACATTTAATATGCCCTTGAACAAAATAGGGTAGTAAGAAAATTTAATGGCTGTAATCATTATTACATCTATATAGAACTGTTTTGAAATTCACAAACATCTATGATTAATTAATTTTCTTAATAATTGGCACTTTAGGTAATTTAATATTTATATTCGTCAGATGGTATATTAATACATACAATTCAATAACAAAATTAGTACTTAGTAACAATTTATTTTGAGTACTACTAGTATAATATACTTTTGGCTCGACGATCCACTGAATTTATAAAGTAGGCTAAGCCTTAATTCCCTTCTGAACCTTTTAGTATATTAACAACCTAAATACTGAATAAGTCGAATGCTGTACTTTTAATATGTATACGTTTTTTACTAATTTCGTCTTGGAAAGTGCGAATATATGTTGCATTGTAAATAACACTTGACAAGCACCTGAGAATTATATTTATTAACGAAACAGCTGTCGTATTAAAATACACAGACACCACTGTTCCACTCTGGTCGTAAATTTCAAAAGGTTTATGTTCGTAAAGTACGTAATATTTTCTTTTGAAATTAAATTAAGGTCATATCAAATAAAATGCTTATATATTACTATTAACACTTTTATTTAAATTCACCCTTCTGGGGAAGTGTAAAAGCAGAAACGTTATTACAATTATTTTAAGTAACATGACTGTAAGTTGTAAATAGATGTAAGATTGTTTTCAGTATCGTTTCATACGAGGTATTTCTGTTTATTATTTAAGAAAAACAATACAGTAAACGTACAAGTGAGATAACTTGTATCAACATCTGGCTTGATCGGATGGCTCAGTTTGTAGAACGTAACCACGGAACGGTAAAGGTCCTGAGTTCGAATCCCGGTATTGGTCCATGTTTTTTCGCTTGCAATTTAGTTAAAATTTCACTGCTTGAATCGGACAAATACTTCTAAACTGAGCTCAATGAATTGTATTCTAAAATTAATCTATGTCTATATTGGCGTTTAATTATATTTCTTCACTAAATGTATATGTGTAGTTATGTCACTAATCGAGCCATGGATAAAGAGGTTTCAGTCCCAAAGGAAAAACTCTCTAAGATTAATTTTCATTAATATTGGTAATATTGGGACAAAAATTTTAGATAATTTATAAAGGTCTGTTCTCTATTTCATGTATTGTATTTCACAATTTGTCTAAACTATTCTTGGTATATAGTGTTTGGATTATATTTTATTTATTTAAAACCTACAAAAATAACCACAATAAATTATACTGTACGTAAGATATGTATTGATCAACTCAACGCTGCTGTAACATACTATGATATTATGTTAGCGATTTTTATTGAAATTCGTCCAAAACTGAATTAAAAATACAAAACTAATAATAGTGTAAGAAATTTTTATTTTTCAACGGAGAACAAGAATTTTTAAGTAATAGTGCCAATTTCCTCACCTTTCAAATTCAAACTTAATTTTAGGTTAGTATAAACCAAATTGAAGAAAATATGTTTACCGAAATGTAGCATAAAAAAGTATACAAAATATGTTTAAATGTGTTTTTAAATTAACGTTACAATTTTAAGTGGAATTTTAAGTATGGAGCTTAAACGTTAGAGCCACCATTTTGAAATTTGCGTCGACACTGTGTGAAAGTAAAGTCAAATTTGACGTAAATTGTTTTGTCTTTAGTAAACAGATACATCTTATATAATAAAATGCAATGTCCTGACTGATGATCAACGCAGAGCCGATTCTATTAAAGCTAGAGACTTGAAATTTGGAAGGTACATCCGTCCAATAATGTAGAGGCGTACTAAGAAAGGATTTTGCAAAATTTTGAATTTAAAGGGTAGAAAATGAGAAAATTCATCCCTCCCATAAGCAGCCATATAACAGATGAAACAGCTGATTCGTATTTATTAATGTGTTATTCTGGTTACTATGGTGATAATTCCAAACTCTTTCAAAAAAAGTGTGTTGATTTTATAATAATAGGCCTAACCTAAAATTGTGTTAAACCTTTGGTCCAAATAAGCTGTTCTATTTATAATGTGTAACAATAATATAATGTTAAATTGTAATAGGCCTATTAGATGTTTGAACTATTATATTTCATATGTTTTAAAGGCCTAACCTAAAATTGTATTAAACTTTTGATTCAAATCAGTTGTTTTATTAATTATGTGTAACAATCATTAGGCCTATGTTGAATTACACGGGATACGAATTACAGGATGTTGAATTACACGGGATACGAATTACAGGCTTTAAAAGTTTCAAATTAAGCAATAGCGAAGCATTGCCGGGTCCACTAGTCTTATATAAAGAAACATACATAAAAAAGTAATAAGTTTGAATTATGATATGTACATAAAGAATGAATAATTGTTTTGAACAGTTTGGCGAATACCTTAAAATCTTCGGTTGTTTAATTTTATTAATTAATGTATACGCATGAAAGTCAAATCTAGAAAGCAGAAAAATGGTACACATTTTTTTGAATTTTCTGTTGTGATTCAAATCTTATTTTTATTAAAACTAAGGACCCGAGAATTACTTTCGATAGCTTTAAAATTGATTTTGAAATTAATGTTGTTTGCATTTAAGCTTTAAAATGTAGGTACTTAAAGCCGTCAATATACCAAACAAATACCGTTATTCATACTCGCCATTAATATAATATATTCAAGGATTTATAGCTACTGCAGTATCAGAGCAAGTACACACCGATCTAGGGTGGAAAGGGTGGACAAAATAAACTAATAAATTAATTCCGTTATAAGGTGAAAGGGTGAAACGAGGGTTATCTCTGCAAGGGTGTAAAAGCAGTGTTTCTTTATCGGTTACTTGGATATATGCATAAACAAACACGTAAGTTTTCTGTCGGGTCAACTTACTTACCTACGTAGGCCACTTTTTACTGCTGTAATACAATAAAAAACCGGAGAATAATAACCACCCCATATCCGTGAGGAGGATAGTTACTGCACAATTCCGTACCCGTCCTCATTTCAAATCTGGTCAGGATATTGTATTTGCGTTTAGCAACATTGAAATAATTAAAAACACTATCAGCTGTTAGCTTTTATTATTGTCAACAGTGTTGTACGCAAATCAGTTGGTTTATTAATGTTTATATTTTAGTAAAACTAATAATATTTTTATATTTTAGTAATTATATTTTATTAAAAGAAATATTATTGTTGTTTTTTTTTTAAGTATATTTATAATGCAAAGACAATACAGAAAATGTTAAATTTAAGGGTCGCTACCATGCTAGAAACCCAGGTGAATAAATTGACAATCTCACAACCATTATTCCACAACCCATAAATATTGCTTCAATTTCAGATTTTCTCACTTCACTGAAAATGTTGACATTTTGGAAATACAAACAATAAATACATGTTAGTTGCATAATTGCTCTAAATATTCCTTAAATTAAAACGTTGTATCACTTTATTGCCAAACATTGTTGTACAACAACAATTAATTCGTTACACATTAAAACCCAAATGTTGTAATTATAATATTTTCAAACCATTACTGGTTGAGTCACGACCACCAAAATGTCGTCATTACAAAGCTTCCAGTACAATTGCTTGTCCACTGCCACAGTATTGTTAGGAATGCTATCCTGTGGGCAATTTCAGTTGGGAATACAATCAACTCGGTAAATAGCTGCAGTTAACTGTCCTTGGCAAACTTTTGTAGAGGGAAAACGAAGATTATATGTTCATAGACGGAGACGTTCTTAAAGTGAGTTTTATTAGGTTAACAATAATAAATTATTATGTTAATAATGCATTGTTTTACCATTGTTAATGTGTTAGGAAAGTGAACATTAATATCGTACAAAATGAAGAAGTAGGTAAAATCAATTTTGAGAAATATACTGTAAAAATAAGAAAATAAGACGGAGTCAAAAAACTTATATTAAGAAAATAACATCTTCTACTCGTACTCATTAAATACAAACATGTATTACTACTTATAAATAAGACTGGTTTTACTAAGGGTCAAAGAAGGAATTTCATAGGCACATTTGGAAAATCGATTCCAACTTGTCTATTAAACCTATTTATAATAATTAAAAATTTAAGAATTATATGTAATTTAAAAAATACTGAAACAACTAATTCTGTACTGAACAAGTTAATAATGATAGGGTTAGCAATTATTGTATACGTTATTATGCAAGTACTACCGAACGGATAACACCAGGTATATATTTATTATACCGTTACACGAGCATGGTAAGAGAATGGCAAAATAACAGGTGATCTAGAAGCTCAAGGTTATAATACGAAAGGGGGAGAGAGTGGATGTTGAATACATAAAGGAAAAATTAAGTCAGTTTATACGTCGAAAAGAGGGAATTTTTAGAAAAAATGTAATGTATTTAAAGTATATAAACATACAAAAAGCTAAATGTATACCAAATAAAGTGAAAGTGGAAGTTGCAATTAATTATATTAAATAAAACTGAATTAGGAAAAATAAAACAATATAATAAAGTGGAAATAAGGAATTAGTGAAACCAATTTAATTAGTTTTAGAATTTCAAAATATTTAGGTGAAATTAAACTAAGGGACAGTTATAGATTTAATTTTTACTATTAGCCACAGACCGAATATATTTTTATTAACTTTTCAAATTAAATGTTTTAATTGGTTGTAAGGTTTAATTTAAAGTTTTAAATATACCAATATGTCAATATATTATTTTCATAGAAATAATACATCACAAGAAGTACATCATAGAAGTGTAGGTAAGACATATCAAACCTACATTAAACTTAGATTGAAATTTGTAATAAAGTCTCAAATTTTATAGGGAATTAAACACAAGCACTCTTTAAATTTATTCAAGTTTAGATACGACAATTTTAGTTGGCGAACACAAATACATTACATCACAACATTTATTTTAAAATTGTTTAGTTTGATTTTTGTTATATTTTGCATAATTTATTTTAAATCTTTAATTGACAATTTAAAAAAATGTCTTATTCCACTTTAACAGTACATCATGTGATCTTGTAAAAATAGTGATTGACGCTGACTTGGAGGAGGATTTATTTACAAATTGTTTGATTTACTAGGGAAAATAATCCGTGCCAACCTCCTTCCTTCCTCCCTTTGCAAATATATTTTTTTAAGTAAAGATATAGGAATAAACTTAACTTTAAATATAAAATGGTAAATTATGTTAAAAGCCTCAATAACTATTAAGTTGACTATAGAACATAAGTTATAATGAAGATTAAAAAGAACCAATGTTAGTTATACCTACTCCTAAACGAAAACCTAATATAAAATTAGAAGTTTAAATTATTTAAATGTATGAAAACAACCCTAATGTAATTGATACTAGAAATAGCTTCCGTGCCAGTTTACATGAGTAAACGTCTGTTTAAAGTACCAACAGTGACAGTTCTCCATCAGCTAAGCTGTGTATTTTTAACTAAATAAATAATTTTATGTTGAAAAAATGAGAAAATAGGCTAATTACTACAACACGTACTCAAGAAGTGCTTTAAAAACACAGATAATTTAATGAAATCTGCTGCTAAGTAGAACTCTAGAAATAGGTAGTTCAGTTAACATTTCTTGTGATTCTGTTTAACATTAGATATTGTTGGTAGAAACTACTAGCTTAACAATTAATTTACAAAGTTTAGACCTTCAATCAAAACAAATGATTCGTTACGAACCTAATAGTATACTACTGTATAACGTGAGTAGCTATGCTTCTTTGTACCAAAACTATAGTATTTAATATTTAAATGCGTAATTAAAATACAATCATTGTATATTTAACATGCACTTGATAAAAATTATTCCCAATTTTAGATATTTAAATTAATTCGTTCAGGCATTGGTTTGAACATAATATTTTAATACTACAGTGTTGGTTCTACTTGCTACTAAACTGAGTGACTGAAGTCGATGAGAAGCGAAACTCTGGCTGACAAATTACGAAACATTTAATTTCATACAAATTATTAAATACTATAATATACTGAAATTACTATTTAAATTTGCTAGACTAGAACGGCAATAAGGTAAATTTAATTTTACTAACCTTATAGTGTTGTGTATCCCTGTGCTAGATGAATATAGTTTAAAGTCTGAAACAAAGAGAGTAAAATAATATCAAACAAAATCCTTTCAAATAAGTATAATTACAATCAACGTATTACGTTTCACAAAGCAAACTAAAACGTACAATTAAATGACTAAAATATCTGTTCAGTTTTGAGATTGTTCGTCAAATAATCTGAATATGATATCATCAAAAATGTATACAATTAGAAAAAAACTAATAACAATTACTTATCTTCTAGTTGTCAATATTGTGCTATCTAATAATCGTAACTTCATTCAAAATATTCTTTAAAAAACAGGCACAAACATTTTGTTCTTATTGGTTTTACTTTATGAAAGTTAGACGAAGGACATATAAGTCGAATCCCAATGGGTCGTATTCATACAAAAAAGAAGATAACCTTATACTAGTATAATTTGAAGTAAATCCTTCCACTTGTATGTATAGTAAATTAAAGTAAAACCTTATACATTTTTATGATAAGTTAATCCTTCAAAATTGATTCATTTATTTCATATTGAAGTAAATGGATATTCATAGCCTATACATTTTATTTAAAATATAAAGTATGTCCTTCAAAAATTCTCAGATTGGTCAGTAGCAGACTCATCTCTTTAGTGAAAGGTTGTTTCCACGGTTTTCAGCGCGATGTCAGTTGTTATGGATGTGAAACATTAGCCTATCAACCCCGCTTACCTACACTTGTTCGAGATTTTAAAGTGTTTTACCGGTTTGAAGAAGAACATCTGCAATGGCTTGCGGACAAATTTGTAGGTACAAGCGAAGAAACTCGGGGAGGTGCTTTGTCCTCTGTTCATAGAATGAAGGTATGCTTACGTTATCTCAATGATCCTAGCTATGTATTGGCCAAGAACTTGATGTTAGTCAAGCTACGGTGTCTCGGACTGTCAATGCATTAGTTTACAGTATAATTGCGCATGCAAATGAATGGACAGAGTTTCCAACTACCACCACTGAAATAACATAGGCAAAAGAGTTATGGCAAACTAAATATAAGTTTCCGACAGCTATTGATGTTGTTGATTGTACCCACTAGGGATACTAAAACCAAAACGACATAGAGATGAATACATTAGTCGAAAATATAAGCATATACTGAATTTCCAAGCTACTTGTGATGCCAGAGAAATGTTCACTAATGTAGGCCTATACGTTAGTTAGCCCGGATCCGTGGACGACTACAGGATATGGAAAAATTCAAAGTGGCGTTACAAATAAGAAATAAAGGCAATGCTGTGCTACTTATGGGGTAGAACCATGCCTTATGGCTCCATTTAGAAATCCTACTCCCGGTGCAGAGATAAATTATAACACAAATAACAAATTATAACAAGGAAGGAATTATAATAATTATAGTCATAAGGAAAACACTCACTATTATTATTCTTTTAATACGACCCGTAGCACAACTAAAATACAACTGAGAAATGCGTAAGCGAAGTTAAGGAAGCAGGGACGTCAGGTTAACGTTCTAGCTCAGGTCTCAGACGAGCCAGGCATTTTACTTGTGCTTGGAGGATATCTTCGTATAATACGGGAAAAAAATGCTTATACTTCTACCTTTTACTTAAAATCATAACCTTATACTTCCACCGTATGTTTGGGTTATATCCTTCGTTTTTATGAATACGACCCAGTATCTAGGCCCGAACCTGCGTAATATTTCTACGTCAAACTAGATAAATGAGGCGATGACGTAGAGCATGTACCAGGCAGGTAGGTAGACTCGAACCTGCGCTACTATGTTATAAGTTCCAAATGTAGAAAACTTGAAGGACGGCGCTAACTGCTGCGCTACTACACCGATCCCACTTTTGTTTTCAAGATATTTAGGCGTTCGTGATACGTTTTTGTGTTTTTGTATTAATTAGGACAGCAAAAACAGTTTTTAACTCTATTTTAAATTGAATGTTAATTAATATAATTACTTTGATGTTGACAGTATTTACATTGAAGTACCCCTAAAGTTTCAGTAGAACGATAAATAAATATAATCTCAACGCTGCCTAATATAATAGACTATTACTGCGTTTTGAATGCACTGTTTCTATCCTCTTTGACGATCTAATTACCCTGAATGTTTTCAATGTTATTTTAAACTCGATTATTTTTACCCTTCAATCCAATGAATAAAACTCTTTACACGATCCTAGCATGTATGATAAAACGAATTCATTATGACACATAATGTAGTAATCTATTTCTGTTAGTACTGCATATCTAGCTTGTTTACTATTTGACTATGTAGCTGTTATAGCTGAATCAGTAGCTTTTCAATTCATGGCATCATGGGTCAGGATATTCATTTTGGTGTATTATTTAATTCCCTGTTTTCAATTAATCTTGCCGGCACAAATTAATGACGTCATGGCTAAAAAGTAAAATAGTTCCCCTCTTCAAATATAAATATTTAAAAATCAACGCTTTGAATCTTTAAGTAAATGTGTTTAATGTTTACTTAAACTGTTATTTACTATAACAAGGAAACACAGTAAATATTACTAAGTAAGTATTACTTGTCATTACTTTTCTCTTGTGAATATAATTCAAAATCAATCAATACAGTGGTAGAACTAACTAACGGTAGAATCTTTTCAAATTCTGTAATACACTACTAATGGTGCTTGGAGTAATTTTTCCACCGACACGCAACAAACAAAGAAACATTCGAGCTACAGAACACGGAACGGAATGGATAATTAGGAAGGGGCAATTTATGAAGACAATTAGACAAGTTTTACAGCTAAACACTGATATTAGGGGTAATTACCGGGAAAGGGTTGTTCTCTAGGCTATTGACGGCAATTGCAGGAATTGGGTGGAGCCATGCAGTATATCCACAGGTTTGGGATTGTAAAAATACTGTCTGAGATTCACATATAAAACTATTTTGTGGAATACAAAACAAATAACACCCAACATTGTTTTTGTAGTTTTCTTTAATGGGCTTTTATTGAATGATTTTTTAAGCAACTTTATGTATGCAAGACATCTCAAGTTCAATTCCTGCGAAGCTCAAGAGACAAACAGTGTTTAACCAGCTTCATAAGGTCAAATTCGATGATCTACGATTAGCTAAGAATGTTTAGAGCGTCGCCGCCGGGAATCTTGATTTGTAGACCACATTTCACACGACTGCCAACATCTAAAAGCCGTCTCAGCCATAAGCTCAATGAGGTTGTTGTCAAATCTTATCCAGTTCTCAGATTTTTATTATAATCAGAGTTTCCCTGTCTTTTCTTTGACGCACCACACATTGTACACATTATATAAATTTTAAGTTTCGTAAAGCTGATGAACCGAAAAACTAGTTGTATGGGATTCTGAGGCTCTACAAGGCTCCTGTCTCTGTAAATCAGATGGATACGTTATAACTATCAAAATTGTTGTTGTAATGTTGATGTTAACATGATATAAAATTAAGGCTTTACAAATGATGGGAAGAATAACTTACGGCTGATTGATTTTGAAAGCTTAAGTATGAATTCCTCGAGTGTAGGGATTGTGTGCCCCCTTGAGAGATGATTGCGTTCAATATGTATCTTGGGGTGGTTGGTGATCCAACGGAGAGTTTTGTTCTATAAGGAGTCCAACCTTTCTTCCAAGCAACAGATATTAGGGAATACCAAGCAGCGGATGCATACGTGAGTACTGGTCTGATGTATGTTTTGTACATGGACTATCTGATACGAAGTTGTAGAGGGCTCTTGGCGTTTATGACTGGAAGGAGTCTGCCTCGGACAGATTTAGCTCTTGACAGAGTTTGCTTGACGTGACGGGACAGATTGAATTTAGACTCAAGCGTGATTCCAAGATATCAGACATGACGGGTCCATGATATGAAGGATTTGTTGAGAGGTAATTGAACTTTGGAAAGTCTATGTTTTGTACAGAATTGGATGACTTGCGTTTTTCTGTTTACTGCAATTTTCCACATCCTGAGCCATGGTTGCAGCCTATCCAAATTTTGTTGGATGACTGACGAACCATATTTCAGATTAAGACATAGTAGTAACACATAGTGTCATCAGCAAAGAGTCGCAGTGATACTTAAATGACTGGGAGTCGCAGTTTGGAGATGACTGGAATATCTTTAGTGTACAGAAAGTACACCGAGCTTTGAGGAACTCCTGCCTCGATGGGTCTAGGAGTACCCTCAACAGCAACCTGGAACCATTTACTGTCGAGGTATGAGTTTATGAGATACATTAACAGGGAGGAACAAGGAGGCGGGCTAGTTTGTAAAGCGGGCCTTCATGCCATTCTTTATAAAGCTGTTGATATGTCCAGGAACACTGCAATAGATCGGTTTCGTTTGTTGAAGTAATCAAAAAGAACTTTTACAAGCATTCAACAAATCATCACTGATCCTGCACCTTCTCAGGACAAAAGAAAACACCCTTTATGTCTGGTTTACAAACCACCACTAGCACTTTTAAATCCAAGCTCGTTCTTAAACACTATACATCTTCCAAAATTAATCCCAGTCTATAACAGAAATTCAACATCTCGTTCCTACACAAAATTTATTCCAAATTAAGTCAGTACAATTTTTCTATAAAGTCACTTTCAGTTTCAGATATGCAGTCATTGTTTTGTACAGGTGCTGTCAAATATTGAGACCCTTCAGGTCTTGAAATTTCACAGATTTCAGATTTCACTTTTGGCTCTTCCTAGGTGTATCGTGTTACTCAATAAAGAACAACTAGGCTATAGTTGGTTTGAAAACTTTTCACATAAGAAAATCATATTAGTGTAATTATTGGGCACTAAAGTGTCAGAAGTGTAAGTGGTGAGTGAATATTTTCAATGTTCTTGTACAATCTGGCCTTGAGTCTTAATAACAGTAAAAATTTTAAACAAGTTGAGATCTAGTAGGTCCAGTCATGAAGTCTCTCTTGTGTAGAAATCTAAATGTTTTGTAAATACAAATAGCTAAAATATACAAAAAAATATTTTCTAAGAGATGATGGAGAAAAATTTTCGGATCTCAAATAAACATATCTCATAATCAGGAGGAAACAGGAGTAAGTGACATAGAGAGCAAGATATGATAGTCTAAAACAAAAAGAGAAAACTGATGTAAATAATAAGTAAACTATTAAAAAAGAACCAAAGGCCCAATGAAAGTGAGAGTATTGAGAGAGGCAGAGGGAGAAACTATGCAGAGCAATAGCGACATTGGCATCCAGGTTCCATCTATCATCCCCGCCCCAGTAGCACATCGGGTTTAATTGGCTCAAATTGTCGCCATTGTCAGTCTAGCCTCCAAGCATGTCTCATTATTTACTGTTATTAGAGGCTAACATTATTATGTTCTGCTTCTTAATGCGTTCTCGCCACCTTATTATGTATATAAACCATACTATGCAGAGAATTGGGAGGTGTATAATTTTGATTTCGTCTGCAAGAGGAATAATGAAAAATGTATAGATTTTAATATATATCTTTATAGTGTTTTATGTTAACTTTATTTAGCTAAACTCACAAATTTTTAACTCATCTCTTAAAATCCACAGAACCAATGTTTCAGTAATACAAACATTTTATGAGAATTAAAAAAGAAGAATATACCTTATTAAAGACTTTTTTTACAAAATTACATGTAAATTATAAATTTGTTGGTCAAAAGGATTCATCACTTCATACATACATAATTATATGTGACTAGGGGCTCAGTCCCTGGACGCTTCGCGTCTCAACCCGCCTTCGGCCTCAGATGGCTGCTTCGCTTCGCTCGCAGTTGGAAAATTCGCTAAAGAATCTCGTTAATCTTTGGCTCGTTTGTACATAGGTGACCGAGCACAAATCATCTGTTTTATTTGGCAGCTGACTCAAACTCATTAAACATTATCTCCATAAGATTAACATGGGATTGCTTGGCGGTGCTCCTTCTCGGGTTAATAGCGGCTAAAGGGATGATTAGATCTTGAATCTGACGGAAAATCTCTTCTTTGAAATTTAATTTTCTACAATTTGTATTTAACATTTTTTGCTATCTCTTACCGCTTTCTTACTAAATGCGCTCAAAGTGGGAAAATGAAAAAAAATTTAAAATCGAAAAAACCTTTCCCGCCCAAAAGGTCCTTCCAAAATTTAAAAAAGTTAAATTATGGCAATTTTCCCAAAAGTTTCTCGTAGAGAGCTTTAATTCAATTATGAGATCGAGGGGGGTACGATGGGGGTACGATTACGGGAAGTGCCTAATAATTAATGTCAGTGAATCGGTGAAATCGTCTAGCTTTAAGGACTTTGGGCGGAGCCTCCCATATCGGATGAATAGTGGCTAAATGGATGATTAGAATCTGATGGAAAATCTCTTCTTCGAAATTTAATTTTCTACAACTTTTGTATTTAAATTTTTTTGCTATCTCTTACCGTTTTCTTACTAAATGCGCTCAAAGTGGAAAAATGAAGAAATTTTGAAAAATCTAAAAAATCTTCCCCGCCCAAAAGGTGCTTCCAAAATTAAAAAAGTTAAATTATGGCAATTTTCCCAAAGGTTTCTCGTCGAGAGCTTTAATTCAAGTATGAGGTCGAGGGGGGTGCGATTACGGGAAGTGCCTAGTAATTAATGTCAGTGAAACAGTGTTACCGTCTAGCTTTATATAAGTAGATGTGTTTTATTAAATTTTAAGACGACTAAATTCGTTGATAAGGGAGATTGTATTGTAAAATAAAGTCACATTCCTATACCAAATTACTGGGTTACTAGAGTGCCAACCTATTAGTATCTACACTTACTATTACAAAAGAATTTCTTTATACTGTTTTTAATAAAGTTTGAGCATAACTTCAAACTAGCGTAGTTAATTTTACATTAACAATTATTTATAATATAAGCTAAAAAGAACTAGAATGATAGCTGATTTCATTCTGCGAAATAGTTACCTAAATTAGATTGTTTGTTTTAAAATAGGAAATCTCAATTTAAAACTTTAATTATTTACATTAAATAGGTGTAAAGTTAAAATTAAAACAAGTGTGTTGCATCACAATCGTTTTATTTAATGAATCGTAGTATTGCGTAAATAAAGTGCATATATGTAGCCAGAACAGCTGCTTCGTATATTTCTGGCAAAGAATGGGAAGAAAATGTTTAAATTTAGTCCCTAGCAATGTAAAGTCAACACTTAATTGTGTCGCGGCTAAATTTACTTTTGTTTTCTCATGTTGGCATTCCTGGATTAGTTTTAGACTTGTTTCTATAAAATTTCAAACAGTATTCATACCAAGCATACTTTAGTGTTCGACACAATTTTACATTGTAGTATAATATTGTTTTACTACATAACTTTCTCACGCACATATTTAACAATTTCTTTAAAATTAAAAATATTGTATTTTATGATGTAACAGTGTTACCATAAATCGTGCAGAGAACGAGTATAGATTATACCTCGGCAAAGCCATGACCTACAAATTAGAGATAGAAATTATTTGAAAAGTATGAAATGACATTGCCACTGAAAAACAGTCTGCGTGCCAGTTTAAACGAATTAAAGAAAACAGCTGACTTTTAACCAACATGAAATCACCAAACACCAAAATCAGCTGAGCTATATTACTAAAATTATCACAGTTATTTTTAAATTTATGAGTCTACAGTTTCGTTGAAACTTATTGTAAATTTCAGTGTCTTACACTCGATCTAGAGACACGTTTTGAATTGATATATAATACGTATGCAGCATGTGCAGTTTTCAATTTCCAGTTCTAATTATTTAAATTGTAATTACGCATTTTTTATATATGTAAAATGATCTTACTTATATAATAATTCAGCCTAGCCTTAAAAGTTTGGTGGCCCTATTGATATATATTTTCGGAGATCTTCAGAGCCGATTTTCGTGCGGTTTATTTTAAATGAAAGTAAATGTTGTCATTATTATTATTAAATATTTGTAAGGCACTTTTGGTTTTAGTTTTTTTTATGTTACAACCTTATTGGTACATATTTTTTAAATCTACCTGTCTGATTATGGTACGTTTTGCCTTCAATTACAGAAACTTATGTCATTATTATAAATATACTGAAATGTCATTTTTATTTCGTCAGTATATTTTTAAGGCCACTTTTTGTTTTTGTGTTTTTTTTTTTTTAGGTTACAACACTATTGATACATATTTTTGAAGATCTACCTGGGTGATTATGGTACGTTTTGCCTTAAATTAAAGAAACGTTTGACATTATTATAAAAAATATGAAATTTCATCTTTATTTCATCCACAATTTGTAAGGCCACTTTCGGTTTTGGTTTTTGATTTTGTTTTAGGTTACAACCCTGTTGATACATATTTTTGGAGAGATCTACCAGGCTGATTATCGCACGTTTTTCTTTAAATTAAAGAAACTTTAGCCATTATTGTAAAAATTATAAAATGTCATTTTTATTTAATCGTTATATTTATAAGGGAACTTCTTGTGGTTTTTTGTATACGTTTAGGCTACTATTGCTGGAGTTTCATTTTACCCTAGGACTTTTTTACTAACACATCTGAAATTGTGACCTCAGGAGACGTTTTTACCTAGTATAAATAATATGCTGCATTAATTAATATCTTTAAAAAAAATTTCGTTTTCACAGAAATAAATTTTGCATGCTGTATTCAAGCAGACGGTGACATGATTGCCAGACTATGTCTTTAAAATTAATAAATTTTTAAATAAAAATATTTAATCAAAGATATATATTTTTTTATAAATTCATAACTTTTTTTAATTGAATGATTTGGTGTTGTGTTTTTGTTATACTATTGGCTGCTTTATTTATTTATTACTAACTACAGAATGTTTTTTTTTTTAAGTAGTAGACTTTATTATTTATTTTTTGTTACACGATTCGTCTTAAAAAGGACAATTAAAACCCATATAAGGTCACTCGTTTGTCTGGCCGTCTGCCGACCAAAACGAAAAAGCTATCAAGCTGAAGTTTAACTTAGTAAAGTTACAAAGTATTTTAATATGCATGTATTATAATAAATATAATTGAGCTTGACTCCTAAGAAATATTATTTCTTAAAGTAAAAATAAAATACAGAAAACAGTTCTCACACAAATAACTGTTAGTTATTTAGTTGTAGCTCTTGTGCCACTGAAGATGACGACTTTGTCGTTGAAACGCGTTTGACCAATAAACGTATTTTTGTGAGAACTGTGTTCTAAATTTTACTTTTACTTTAAGAAATGTATTATAATAATAAAAATACAAAACATACTTTACACCTTATGGGATAAAGTTTCTTTCCCCCAAAAAGTACATTTCAAACTTTGAAGCAATTATTTGTATTTCTATCTTTTAGGTTAGGTTTTTATTAAAGTGTAGACCTGAGCCTTACCGGTTCTTTTAGCCTTTATTATAACTGCTGTTATAAAATATACGAAATAATTTGTTTTGAACATTTAACATTATTTACCATCTTAGCTTTGGGGTTATTATTAATCCTACACCTTTACTATAAAGAAAACATAACATGATTATGTGTATAGAAGGTTCCAACGGGGTTGGCGTGCAGAGCACTCAGGAGTTTCCTCTAGTTTATGATGTTTTAGTGTTTGTCCTATTATTGTTGTTATTTAAAAATATGAAAACGAGAAAATAATGTTGGAAACCAAACGAATCACAGAAGAGTAATTACTTCCTGAAAGATCAGAAGCAATTTATAACCATTAGTTAGAGAAGATAATATATATAGAATGGCGTAAAGAAAAAAATTCTGAAAAGTGAGCGATAATATATTGCTGGTTTATTTGTCCGAAAAAGCAAAAATAAGTTGGTGCCCGCATCTAGTTTAATAATAAGCCACGTGATCAGTTCGCTTGCGTGCCGAGTATTATTTTAAACGCAATTCCAACAATGCATACAGTCTATTTATTTCCCCTGCGAAACAGTTTTCGAGAGAATACATTTAAATCTGCTTCGTTTCATGACATAACTCGAGGTAAAATATACCTATAATACTCTCTATACGGCGTGCAGTTTCCGCTATTGCTCATTTTATATGCAAACCGAGCGTACTATCAGTGTCCTTGCATGATGCACATATACCCTACTCAAGTACAATGTTTATACATATCTTTACTTGCGGTCATAACTTGGCATTTAATGTATGCTTCAAGTACTAACTCGATATGTTTTTATTTGTATTGTTTGTTTCACATTTATTTATATATATTACGTCTGTATTTACACTGTACATGTTTTACATCGCTGTTTTCTTGTGTGTAATTCCAAAATAATATCAAATGAGGACTAAATTAACACTGAAAATGAATGTACCTCCAGCTATTTCGAAGGCTGGAGTAAGTATTTAAATGTACAAAAGTATGTATTTTGTACACTAGCAGTTATATTTACGCACAAATTTTATAGCCTAAAATTAATTTAAAAGGAAACAGTTTTTTCACCTGCCAAAGGATCAAAGACTTTTAAAATCGGAGTGTTCTCTGTATATTTACATTTGTATGCTGGTGTTAGGTTTAATGTTGATTAGAACATTACACATGTAAACATTGTAAATAATTAAAGTAATACTATTAATATTGATATTTGTTTTAATTATTGATTTTGGTGTTGTGATTATTTGTTTTTGGTTCTTTTCCGAACTACTGACTGCTAATTCATTTATTACTAACTACAGAATTGTGTTTTTCTAAATAATCGACTTTATTGTTTTTTTTTTTATTATTGTTAATTTTATAGGATTCGCCTTGAAAGAGACAAATGGATTCGCCTCATAATTTTACTCTTTTGGCAGACTGTCTGCCTACTGTGTTGAAGAGTTGACTAAATAGTCATACCTCGCCCCCAAAAAATAAATTAACTATCTATCTACTAAAAAAAACATGTATTCCAATAATTCAATTTAAAAACATACTTTACATCTTATTAGCTAAAGTTTTTCCCACGAAAATTGCATATTGTCTAATGGTTGTTTAGTGTAGGCAAATTATTAAAAATGCTTTATTTAAGAATATGGAAATATTTGCTTACAGCTTTTTAATATGTGTAATTTTTAATGTATTTTTAAAATACTACTAAAAACCTATCTCCTTCTAATTCCGGAAGTATTGCAGCTAAGATTTGAAAGGGCCCAAGTAATCACACTTTACAGCAGAGCTATAGCAATTTCAAATTGTTGGGAAAAAATCATAGAAAATATGAATCTGAGCATTCTACGATAATCTGTTTCTTTCACTGATCCCCATTACAAATTTATCTCGCCATGGTTATTGCTATTGGTTAGATGGTTAGTTCAGTAAATTGATTGAATATACGATATGTTGATAAGTTGTGAATATTAGTTTTTGACAAAAATAAAACGAAACTTTCGAGCGAAATGAAAAGCAAAATCATAGAAAACAAACTGTGTGCGTTAAAAATTTGTTTCGAGTTTTAATATCAGTTAAATTTACATAAAGGTAATTTTATAACTTAACTGTTTTATTGCGACGGAATCCTTGAATAGTGAGTGAACATTGTCTAGTCTCCGCAACCATCGTAATTATTAATTTACCAAACAAAAAGACCAAAAATGGTATCACCATGATACTTTTTTTGTAAATAATAAATACTTAAATAAGAAAAATTTCTCACTTTTACATTATAACACAACTGCAATTTCAAAGTCGCATATTATTTAACAGATCTGGCAGGAACTCTAAATTTGAAAAATATAATTTTTTTTAATGCTCTTATGCAGACTTGGTTTCAAATTGTACTCGACAAATATATGTACTGTGAATTATTTCCATTTTGTTGCAGCAAGCGGAACTTGACTGAGAACTAAAGGAAGGAAAATAAATTAATTCTGTAGAAAAGTAAAAGATGCTGGTGCCGACGCAAGATGCAGAGTTATCTTGTTCGTTGCGGAACGCTCGAATAAACAAGGATAAATAGTCGCCGCCAGGTCAATTTAAAACTTGAAGATAAAAGACTTACCTCGAGTCAGATATGCAGAAAGAGCTTTGTTATGCAACACTGAGGAAGATCAAACGAGTTTTAAGTTTGTGCGTGTCTTGAGCTTTTTGGAAATAATATATTTTGTTCTATTATAAGGTACATTCTGTATATAATTACAACTATATAACACCACAACTATATACAATGACATTTTAATGTACCAATTTCCATGTTTACATCATTTATTTCTAATAATAGTGTATATAGCCATATGTTCTGCACTATGGTATATTTAATAGCGTTTTAGCATTATACGTTTCACTATATCATTAAGTGAGAGCTATAGAAAACATCAAGCCATGAAAAAGAGAAACAAACAGTCTTACAAGTCGAACAGAGAGCCTCTGTCTATATTTATATTATAGTGGTAAATTCTTGAAAAACATTTTTATTTAGTTAGGTATATAATTTATTAAATACATCATGATATCGAACATGTTCTTCAAATATCATATTGGGAAACTACATAATCCGCGTTAGTGCAGACGCTGGAAGTAGTTGAGTATGCAAAATGTGAAGAATGCATTTTATCAACGGACATTAGCTTAAAATAGCTCAAAGATTAATAATCCGGATCTTGCCGGTCCATTTTCTTTTTATCACTCCTCCTATTACTTACCTATAATGGATATCGATAAGTGGCTATGAAGTCATTTAAGCCATAATTTATATATTTCTGTTATGATGAAAGTGATAATAGGTTGATACAAATAAACAAAAATTATAATTTAAAAACATTTAATATTAATATTAAAATTTATATGAAGAAACAGAGAATTTAAATAAAAATATATAAAACCAAAGAAAATTAGTAATTTTTATATAATATAAAATAAATAAATATCAGAACCTTTACAAATCCTATATAAAGCTTACCCCCTCCCCCTCCCACCTCATTTTCCATGATATTATATAAGTTTTGTAGCATTACGTAACATTGGTGCTTAACTTAGACTTCTTCTTATAATGGAACCACAACTCAGTAAATAATACAGGTAAAAAATAATCCTTTTAATTTCTTTCTTCCATAAATTAAATAATTATTACAATAAAGTTTTATTTCTCAATTCTACTAAAGCAAATTATATATTTTTTATATTCAAGATACTACACACTTGATTAAACTTGGCTAACTATCACAAAATAATTAGCTTGGCTTGTACAAAAATATTTATCTAAGCACTTCCTAAACCAGAGCCGGTCTGGCCAGGTCAGCTGATCTGTGATCGTCGAGGACCCGAGCCCGGAAGGTTTCTGAAGAGCCCTCATAACCCTTCAGAAAACAAAAATAAAATTGTAGAGTTCAATATTAGCTACGGACAGTAGACAAAGGATTTTAAGGGCATTTTTTCATTACGTAAAAGGTAATATTTATCTCTAAATTGCATTATAAACACTGGTCACGACATGCACTAATGACTGATTACCCAATCAGCGTCACATGTTATACACAGTTGAGACATATTGTTTGATTACTTTCGAGACTAGCTATTACAGAGTGAAATTTTTAATTTTCTGTTTGTTGTTATAAGTGTTTGGTCTGTTTTCTTTTATTGAAATCTGGAAATGAATAAGGGTAATAAACTGTTGAGTGGTGCTGCTGAATGGGACAAACGGGAACAAGATGAAGAGTTAAAACGAAAGAGAGTAATACAATGATACTAAAGAAGAATCAAGTTGGGAATCTGAGGAGCAAATCAACACAAATTTGTGCAAAACGGGCAATAAAAGGAAGAACTGCAGATAGTGTTTATCCTCCGCATTTACTGTTTTGTACCATCTTTCATCCCAGCCTGAACTTTTTGACAATTTTATATTCTGTTCATAAATTTGTGTTGACACAAGAGTCGCGTAGAAAGGGTTTTTTCCAAGTTGAAAACAATTAAAACTAAGTTACGAAATTCTTTGTCCCAACCTTTATTGGCTAATTTGAGCTGTGATAAATATTTATTTGAAAACTTGGATACAAATAAAGTAATTGATCCAATCGCCTCAACCAGTGACGATCGAAGGCAAAAACTGGTGGTTTAAATTTAAATAGTAATGCCCAATAAAACATTATACATACTTTTTTTAACAAATCCACCAAGAAAAAAATAATACTTGTAAGTATATAATCATTTTATTTACGGTTTTCTTTAGCGATTTCGTAACATACAATAATTAAAGTTTAAGTGGATTTTTTTGTTTTATTTTTTATACTTTTTTTAATAATTCATTCAAATGTTTGTTGTTTGGGGATTTTTTTGTAGAAGAGGGGCTCGGTATTGATTTTAACCGAGGGCCCAAATTCTCCCCAGACCGGCACTGGTCTGAACTAACAATAAATATAATTAATAGATATTAAAAAAAAACTATTATAAAGTAAAGTATGTAAGTCTCAAAATCAAACTCTGCTTCAAGGCCCTAAATTTACAATAAAATCATGTTTTTACTAACATAACAAACATACTCCAATGCTTTAGATACCTTACATTATAATATTTGATTTTAAAATATCTGTAGGGCTAGTTAGGTAAGGCTGTAGACCGGACAACGGTAAGTTGTTATATATTTTTGCATGTTGTTAGCATAATTATATATCTTTTGCACTGCAACTCTTTTTTTCTTTCCGGCGTGGAGTAATTTCGTAGTACTAGTAAAGTAATACACATAATTTGTTCTTACAACGCTCTAAACATTATTTTGTTTTCGTAATATTTTTACTAATTTTCTTTCTTCTCTATTCCTTTAAAATAAAATAAAATGTTATCGTAAGTTTTTGTATTAGTAACGTCGACGCAAACCCATTTTAAGTAAATGAATACGAAAAATAAATATACTCAAGAATAGTTTAACATTTTACTGGCTAAAAGTTTATATTTTATAACTTTGTATAGGACTAGAAACAATTATATTAATACTAGGTGTAGTGGTCTGGTTTTGCTCATGTTAAAAATATGCAGATTAAAATGAAACAAAAATAATCACAACAGTTTAAATTTACAATTCACTATAGTAGGGCTGTATTTTTATATTACCAAAATAATCAAGAAAGTATTTATTTATAGTTTTATTTAATAAATAATTATTAGTTTGCAAGTTAAATGTATAAACAAGTCTGGTTATTGTTTTGTTTCTTCTTTTTTTTCTAAATTACTTTAGAAGGCATAATTAAAACCCAAGTATGCCTTGCAAACCCCTAATTTTCTTTTAATATTAATGTAAGTTCTTATAAGATGTATATACTATGTAATATTGCACCTAATTTAACTGAACAATCTACAATCGTATAAAGCAAAACTAAGGTATTTGGATCTAGTCTGACATTTATACATTAGACGTTTAATACATTAGATTATATTTATATATAAATATACATTTATATATATGCATATAAATTATTATTAACAGTGTGTTATTTAAAAATTTAGTTTTAATATTTAATAGTTTTAAAATAGTTCAAACAAGTCGTCAACTGTTTTTTAAAGTAAGTTTTTTTCTTCTTCTGAGAATTAATTACAACCATTTTTATGGTAGTTCGTGCTTTAACAGGCATGTTTTCCTCAAAAATTATTTTTCATAATGTGCGCTAATCTACTCAAACATTTATTTGAACAACACTAAAATACTTTAAAATTGGTCCGATTCAACTCTAGAAATAAAGCTCTTAAGACAAACAATCTTTACTTGTAACATTCATTCAGATTTTCCATGCTTAAAAATTATTACAGGTCTACTAGAGATTTATGGTATAACTCAATAAAAGAGAGCAAAATACATTTTAAAATGTGCCAAACTAAATCATATGTTTCAGCACATTTTAACTCCCCGACTAAAGTAGTGTCGCATGAAACCGGAAATGGTTGATTGATTTATTAAATGGAAAACTACCGACGGGTAAAACTGCCCAAACTGTCACTACGCACTAATCTGGTGGCTATAATTTTGAAATATCATAATTATCACAAATATCTTGTGTAGTTGTGCTTTGATGAGTTCCACTAACAATCTATTTTGGAATCTTTGGATTATCATTGACATAAAACACAAACGGAAATATTTTAATTCTCGGTTTAGAGATATTTTTAATAGATCACTTTTAAGCTAGATAGTAACTTAGCACTCATCTGAATCTACATAATTAATAAAACACCGTTGGCGTAGAAAGCATATGGCAAACTCTACAAAACAAAATAAGTCTTAATAAACCGCTATCTACCAAAAACCTTCTGACAGAGCTCACCTCGTTTATAAAATGAATACTGCTAAATTAATTAGGTATTGGCAACTATCACTATCGTAAAAAACCGAGTTAAATAAGATATGTATTTACAATAATGACCACCATGGATAAAGTAGCAACATCTACAAAAGGAAATCGTGTTAACTAATTATAAGTTACAAATTTGTATTGATTATTCTGCGCAATGTAACGTGTCTATACTTAACTTAAATCTATCATGTTTTAGCGTCGTAAATTTCAAAATGTTATAAATTAAATTATATTTTAGACCTCTTTCGCAAGTTTTTATTAGACTCATGAGTATTTATAGCCCTCTCAAACAAGCCTACGGAATGTAAACATATTCTCCCCTTTTTAATTTGAAACCACTGTAGATCGGCTTCGGTAACTTTACAGATACCATTAATTAAACTTTTTATTTCTGATATTTTACATTTAAATCCCTCGACAGGTTATAAATACTTTCATTTTTTTACCAAACAATTATAGGCCTAACTTCAGCAATATATTTATAGGGTGATTCAAGCATTCCGTGCTGTACATTTAGCGAGAAAACGAATCGGTTTAGAATATTGGTTTGAACTGAAATCACAATCTTTTGCACCTAAAGAATCTTAAAAAAATATTTGTTCTAATAACAGTGCTCCAAGGATGAAATATTTTAAGGGGTGGGATGATTTTTGAAGAAATTTCAATTGTAAACTTTGGTCGAATGTTGTATTATTTATAAGGACTTTTAAAAATAAATATTTTTTACAAAAGTGTTTACTTACTTCAACTCGCTTCAAAACGGTGGACCAAAACTAAAATACTTTGGGTTTTTTACAACTAATTAAAAGTTGTATTCTCAGAAACTCAAAATTTACAGTTTGTTGTCCAACTTGTACCTTGTGACAGTTTTCAAAAATAAAGAATTGTATAATTTTGTCGTAGTAAAAAAGCTCATAACTACAACATTTCAAAAACCAATGCAGATCGAGTGAGATACCATATCAAAGGGTTCCTAAAGTTCTCGTATTTAAACTTTTGTCGTATCTTAAACCATTTCAAAATTATGGTAAAAAAATTGGTTTTACATTTTGCATGGCCATTTTGAGAGTGGATACAGAACAGATACATTTACATAGATTCGTCAACAATATTTTGTATCAGAAACAGTCATATTAGGAAGTTTTAAAACAAATAATACGTTTAGTTGGCTTACTCTTTCAAGAGTAAATTCAAAAAGTGTATAACAGCCTGTTTATCTCCAACGATATTGAATTGAATCTAATAATTTAATTAATACAAATCTGTTTAATAGCTAGTATAAAATAAGGATAACAGCCTTATAAATCTTTTTGTGTTCGTTGAATTTCTGTAAAATTGTATTTTCTTATTTCATTGCTAATTGTAAATACAGTGTCGTCACAAAATAATCTTTACTTTAATTGGTTGAATACATTAAGGCCATTTTAGTCTTCTATACTAATATTATAAAGAGGTAAAATTTGTCTGTATGTAGGAGGTAATCTCTGAAACTACTGAAGCGATTGAACAAATAGTTTTACAAATAAAAAGCTACACTATCCCTGGGTAACAAAGGTGAGAATTAATTGTGATTTAAGGGTTGAAACAACCCCAAAAACAATAAAAATGTATTGTTTTACTTTCCTTAAAGCTAGAGAACTGAAAATTTGGCACTTATTAATTTTAATAGTGCTTATTTATTTAATTAAATACATTAATTATAATCCACTGTTGGTTTTAATGATTACTGCAGTTTCGGATTTATATGACGATACCGGTCAGTGCGCACTTTTCAACGAACTATTGCCGACTGGCTAGTTTATTGTTAAATCGTTTTCGCTATTTAACTTTGAGTCGCCGGTACTTGTCTTTGGATCTTGATAACGCTGTCATATATAGTATTGGATGAGAACGAGAATTGTTCATTTAACATATTAATAGGTTATTGTTAATGTTATTGTTATTGTTAGGTTATATTAATAGGTTAATAACGCTTTGTAAATCTCGAACTCCTCAAAGGCGCTCATGTAAGCCTTACTGAATGTGTGCAAGATATTATTGTCAATGTTGGAGTAGTATGGCAGTTATCGATGGCAGTTCAGCGTATGTCAATTTCTTAGGTTTTTCTTTGATTGTTGATGCTCCTTGAATTGTTTTTTGAAAAGCTGCCCCTTTGGCCGATGTAAAAGCTTGGGCAATTATCGCAAGTAATTCTGTATATTCCTGTTTTTTAAACTGTTTTATTTTTTTCGAACGTGTATTTGTGTAAACGTTTTTGTAATGTATTGTTATATGTGGACTGTATTACGATTATTTAACGAGCTCCGTATGGAACGATTCCTAAAAAATACAAATAACACCTTATATATTATCTGATGATGGACTCACGAAGCCCGAAACTGCAGTAATCATTAAAACCAACAGTGGATTAGTGAGGTGTACCGAACAAAAGTAATATAAATATATTCTAATCCGTAGGCTACAATGTTAAAATTAAAAAATCTTTACTAGCATTATCGTCTGAAAAACGTTTACCATTTCGAAACGACACTTAGTTTACGAGTTCGAAATCCTGTACATCTGCAATCTATATATTAAAAGCTAGAGCACAAAATATGTTTGTATTAATATTATTATGTACAATGAACGATTGAACACGAATTGAGCTATAAAATTTCATTTTAAAAAACGAAATAAGTTTTTCATATCCGTTCACAAATAATGATCTATAATGAAACAAAGACATATAAGTAAAGGGGGAGACAGTCTCGGTAGCCTATATTGTATAACAAGTGTATACAGGGACTAAGAGGCTAAAGGACAGAGATGAATCAGAGTCCATGACAAGAACACATTGGGTTGGAAACGAGCCCAGTCTGTAGTCTGTACTAACACTACCAGTGGCCTTTAACACACGATTAATTAAATCTAAGTACGGACATTCGCGTCAACTTAATTTAACTTGAATCTGAACTTGTCTGCAATTATATTTAAAGATTTTACAATATATATAAATACATTATAACTAAAACAATACTTAGAAAAATAATTTGAAAAACATATATCCTGCAGTTGTTTTGCCCTGGACTATACTGGTGCATTATATCATGTAGTAGTGTACACTTTTCAAACAGTTTTTTTTTACTGGATTTGAACCTGATCACCTATATCAATGACTACATATCAATATGTAGTCATTGCCTATATTGGATATTTTAACTTTAGGAAACTTTTACTACACCAAAAAAACACTTTGATAGTACAATTACCACTATGTTTTGTAAGCGTAATACAAATTATAGACATAAAATAATCCAGAGGAGTGCCAAATTTTGCAATTATAAAATAACCATTGGGCGGAACTAAATATGACAATAAACGCAAAGATTATAATACTGAGCACAGTTTGTTCCTTTCCTCCTCTCTCGAATGTGTCATTTCACTTTGTAATCAAATATTATTAACATAATATTTCATCAAAACGCATTATCAATAGAATAAACTAACCATCTAACAAATAACAATAATCATGGTGGAATAAACTATACATTGACGGTTCCTAAAAACAGAACGGGCCAGTCATTTATATTTTTTTAATGTAATTTCCTCCAATAATTTTGAATGAGCTGTAGTTTTCTAGTAAAGTATGTAAATTCATGTAATATCTTTATTTTTATCTTGCAATATTGAGAGGGTATATGATATCTACATTTGACAAAATTTGTTACAAAATATAGTTTTACCTTCACCTTGTCAAATTAGTATTGAAATAATGTTTAATTTCTGATTGTTGGAATATGTTCTAGTTAGCATAGGCCTACTTTATATCCTTGCCAAATTCTGTTGTGATGATCAGTGTCCGTTCCGGACACAGACTGATGGACAAACACGTGACCTTAATATTTGTAGCATTTGTCTAAACTCCAAAAATAAGTTTTATAAATCAAATATCAACAAAGTAACATATGCAGTAAGTACTTATTAATAAAATATGACAGTTGTCATTTTTAAGGAATTAAATTCGAATTTCATTTCTCGGGGAAAATAAATAGAGAAGGCCACGTTAACAATACAGTAGAACTCCAATTATCCGGACTCCAACTATCCGGATCAGATTTGAATAAGAACATGAACGGATGCGAGACTTGGCGGCGCGGAATCGATTTAAGGTAGCAAAACAGCTGACTCTGCCTGATATGTTCAAAAAATAATGTATTTTACAATGATTTAGTATTGTTTGTAAATATTACGTAATGTAAACATTGTCATTGATATTGCTTTTTCATAATAAATACCGTAAATGTTCTCTATTGTGTTTTGTTTACGTTTTTCTCCTAAAAACGGCCTTTTTTTTCGATAAAAATCCAATCATCCGGATCGGGTTCGGTCCCAATTAATCCGGATAATTGGAGTTCTACTGTATTAACTTGATTTGACTTGTTTAGCGGTACACAATAGACTATTCACTAGATTCTTGTAAAGTGTAAAACACACACGTATAATCATCCCGTTGAATGTCTAGGTTATAAAACTTAATTATCCTTAAAGTAGGTACTTTTCAGAATGAGTTGCTATTAACACAACCGCTCCAGGTTTTGTTTCAATTTTCCTGGATGTGTTTAACAGTCAGTTGTAAACCATTATTACCTAGCATTATAACGACGGCTGTAAGAACATATTCGTGGTCTTTTGGGACAGTAGGCCTAAAACAAGAGTAGGCCAAATATAATAACTGGAAACATACGATTGTGCACACATTCATATTATTACACGCTGTTTCATTTCTTGCCTCTAGAAAGTCCAAAGCCTTAGTAAATGCTCGTACTAAATATGTGTGAATTTCTTTACATTTTGAATGATTGTATCTATTTATAATTAGATCCTATAGTAAGAATAAATGTGAATTGTATTTTTATATAAAAGACTAGCTGGCCCGACCCGGCTTTGCACGGATAGACAAATCAACCTGATACTAATAATTAGCCCAAGTGTTTTAGTTCATTGTAAAAAAAAAAAAAAAAAAAAAAATTCATTGTAGGCCTAACCTAAAATTATATTCAGTTTTTGATCCAAATCAGTTGTTGATCAAAATCAGCTGTTTTAAGCTTTTCATACGAACAGCTGTTTTTTGTGCCCCTGATAAAATCAAAAGAAATCTTTCTTCTTCTTCCTTAAGATTGACCTTCCATAAGATTAACATTGAAACTTTGAGGGCCATTGGGGCGTAGCCCTAATGTCCTAGGACATCGGTAAATGGCCTAAAACCTTCCCAGGGTTAACCTGTGTTACTATGCAAAATTTCAAAGCAATCGGATGGACGGTTTGGTAACGCATAAAGGACAAACATACAGACGGACATACATTGAATTGTATATATATAATATAGAAGAAGATTAATTCAACCTAGTTTTCGACCGACTTCAAAAAAAGGAGTCCTATGTTCCACGCATATGTTTATTTACTGATTTCTCTTAAACGGCTAAGCCGACCTTGTAGTTTTCCGGTACATATAACTTTTCATGTTAAAATAAAACATGAATACTTTCTTATAGGAACTGTCAGATCGGAATTGTATAAATACTTTGTAATTCAGTTATTGTTACCTAATTACAACTAAATTAAGTTCTTTTTAACTTTTTAGTACATTTATTGTTAATTGTTTATTACTGAACATTGTCTCTACATTTTAACACTTTCTGGTATAACACTTAACTACAGTTACAATTCCAGCCTGTTAAACTTGATGATAATAATCCTATTCAGAACGAGCGACATTAACACGGAGCGATTCACACAACAGGTCTCGCGTTTTGTTTCAATTTCCCCGTCAACTCTTAACAGTCAGATGTTAAGGAAAATTACAAGGTTTTTATCGGTCTTTAGAGACAGTTTTCCTTAAAGAGAATCAGACCTAACTAAAACGTGTACATTTTAACATCGTGCAGCACAGGTTGATTGCGAGTTCGTTATTACGTGCTTTTATTTTAAGATGCGAGTAGATCTTTACACAATTTATGAATGTATACTATTAATCTTATCTTATTATTTGCCTATGTAATTATTATGTCACACCTGTTTTCAACTATTTACTCATCTCCAAACAAACGTGGGAAATTAATGAATTGAAGTTTAATATTAACAAAAACTAATATTAGTGAGTATATTTTTTCTAACACACTGATTAATAATTTTGATAAAATTTGTGTTAAAGATTTTCATTTTTTACAAGCAAACAATCTATTAAAAAGGAATTGAAGGACAGTTAGTTATATTATTTTAAATTCTGAATATTTCAACGAATTCAACTATAAAGCGTAAAGGGTAGAAACATACATTTGAATAAGTCTTTGAAATAAACTTAAATATGTTAATAAATCCTATACGAAGTTTGTATATTTAATATCGTTTATTCAAATATTTACTTCAATAAACAAAACAAAAAAAGTTAGGAAGGGAAAAGCTAACTTCTCATAAATATGAAATCAATATGCCATCAATCAATACTGAGAATATAAATCGGCGAATTAATAGTTAATTAACTTATCATTCTACAAGTATTAGTTTATGTATAAATGTTTGGTTTCAGGTTACTCAAAATTCTCAATTAAAAATATCTGTGAAAAATTACTGCCACTGACGTAAATTATTATGATAAATAATTTTAAAAAAAATCTAGGTAGCCAATAAAATTAAAATATCAAAATGTAATTAAATATACCTTAAACTATTAAGAAAATATAATCATAAATTTGTTTGGCCAGAAAAACCCTAATTCTTGAACATTTAATTAGCAATTGTGGACAAAATATATTACAGTAATATAATTTGTATTTCTGATATTAATCGTTGAAAGTGCATTAACTATCAGTATTTTAAATTTTACTATTCTTATTTTTCTAAGAAAAGCATGTTACCTTTGTTGTTAGTTGTGCATTACAGATACACACACTAATTAATATTAAAATAGGTCAACCTTCTTTAATTTTAAAATTCTCTTAACCTTTCAGATATAAAGTATTCAAAAGGGAATTATCACTTTTAACTAAAACCGAATTATATAGTTTGTTCTTGTATTATTTATTAAGTGTTAAATTGCTTTCAGACCTAATGACCAAGTTGTGTTTCAACCTCTTCCCTCTTAGCTCGAAGTTGCACATTAGCCGAAATTCCACCCGAAGCCATGTCTGATCCGAAATTACTTGCTTACTTAAATGGTGTTAGTAACAATGTACACGTGCTTACTTTGATTACTTACAATGTCTACTATTACAAGCAGAATTATTTTAATCAGTGTTAAAATTCTTAAAGAGTTTACTTTTAGTGTAAATTTGTGCACTTGTAACATTTAACAAGTTATATTGCTAACATAGATTCTGCTTAATCATTTAAGCAATGTTGTAAACGTAATTTACACTTTCCATTTTAATACATTGAAAAAGCTAAACCGGCTCTAATTTTATATTTATTGTCGTATCAGGTGTGCGCAAATGTTTTGTCAACAAGTTAGTTGCTAACATAGATTCTGCTTAATCTTTTAAGCATTATTGTAAACGTAGTTTACACTTTCCATTTTAATACATTGAAAAAGCTAAACCGGCTCTAATTTTATATTTATTGTCGTATCAGGTGTGCGCAAATGCTTTGTCAACAAGTTAGTTGCTAACATAGATTCTGCTTAATCATTTAAGCAATATGTTGTAAACGTAATTTACACTTTCCATTTTAATACATTGAAAAAGCTAAACCGGCTCTAATTTTATATTTATTGTCGTATCAGGTGTGCGCAAATGTTTTGTCAACAAGTTAGTTGCTAACATAGATTCTGCTTAATCATTTAAGCAATATGTTGTAAACGTAATTTACACTTTCCATTTTAATACATTGAAAAAGCTAAACCGGCTCTAATTTTATATTTATTGTCGTATCAGGTGTGCGCAAATGTGTTATCATCAAAACTATTTCTTTCATACGTAGGCCTACATTTTAATAAATAAATCTTTACCCGAAAAATTCGTTATAGAATATTGTTTCGAAAACTCTGATTTGAATTTCTCAATCTACATATTTACATTTATTTATTTATATTACATACAAGTTGTTAAATTGTTTAATTAATAAAAACAGAAAGTTCAAATTGCAAGGTAAGACTAGTTTCCGTGACATTCTACAGGAATGGAAGCATCTTGTTACGTTGAGAACAGCGATTAATGTCACGGAAAAGAAAAAAAACAAATATCTTGAAAACTTTACCCTTCGCAAAAGTTTAAAGATGTTAGGAGACAGATATACAAGTTGTGTCGAAGTAAAGTTTATGAAAAGAGAGGAGTGGTGATTCTGCCGCGAGTGTTTCTTTTCCAGGCCATTAGTCACTGGCTTGAACCCAAAATACCCCTTCTATCCCCTGTCATGTCCATTTCGCCACTCGGACACATGCTTAAGGATTCCTAAGTAATTTGATTACTTGGTGTTTTCATCACATTACAATTAATTCCTTACACAATAACCTATACGGAAGTCAATCTCTGTATTTAAAATAAAAACATATGTTCAAATCCATCTTCCAGAAACATAATCTTTAAAATTAAACTTGTTTATATTAGTCTAAGCTTTATAAACATGTTAAGTTTTATTCTAAGCTATTGGTAGGGCAGTAAATATATAAATAGCTATTGCTAGGGCAGTAAATATATAAACAGCTATTACTAGGGCAGTAAATATATAAACTGCTATTGCTAAGGCAGTAAATATATATACAGCTATTGCTAGGGCAGTAAATATATAAACAGCTATTGCTAGGGCAGTAAATATATAAACAGCTATTACTAGGGCAGTAAATATATAAACAGCTATTGCTAAGGCAGTAAATATATAAACAGCTATTGCTAGGGCAGTAAATATATAAACATCTATTACTAGGGCAGTAAATATATAAACAGCTATTGCTTGGGCAGTAATCTATAAACAGCTATTGCTAGGGCAGTAAATATATAAACAGCTATTGCTAGGGCAGTAAATATATAATAAA